>DF240223.1:6357-84900 GCA_000507305.1 Breviolum minutum Mf 1.05b.01
TGCAAAGCAGGGGGGGTTGTTCTTGCCTTACATGTGCTTGTGAGCGCCTAACGCAGGGGTCTGGTGGCGCATACCTCTGGGCCACATTGCGCATGACGGTTGCACACCCAGCAGCCATGCGATCTCAAAAGAGGGGGGAGTTGTTTGAAGTGCAGCAAAAGCACCAAACATGTATGCTTTTTCCACCGCATGGTGTTGGTGGCTTGTAAACAGGCCTGTGTCCTTTAAGGCAGGTGCGTCAATCATGCTGGGACAAGCTTCACAAGTGCTTGTTCTCACATGGTTGGGTGGGTTCAAGCTTAACTAAAAAATGAATACAAACGCAAATTAACATAATTTAATATAAAATTAAAATATTTTATAATTTTTATTTTTAATTTATTTTTACTTTTATTTATTTTTATTCCCTATTAAATCAATTCATTTTTTTTATTTTATTATTTCATTTTAAATTATAATAATTAATAATTTGGTAAATAATAAATGTAGGAAATTAATACCTAATAAATTTTATAAGGGTAATTTTTTGAAATTAACCGAAAAAATATATAAAACATATATAATTTAGAATATATTATTTGAATATTTAAAAATTTATCAAAAATTTAAATTTTTAAATTATTTTTTTAAAATATATTACCTCAAAATATTTATTTTTTTTTTTCTTGCAATTTTTTACATATTTTAGCCAATATAAAATCTAATCCATTCCTTATACAAAAAAGTCATTATTTTAAAAAAAAATTAGTTATTAATTAAAAATTAATAAAACTATAAAAAAATATATAAAAAAAAACCTGATATAAAATCTAATATTTTTATTTTTTCCATATATCAATCAACCTAGTAAAAAATTATAATAAAAATAGAAATATTTAAATATAATATATTCAAAACATAAAATTAAAAAAACATAATAATTTTTTTAAATATTTTTAAATAATTTAATTATGTTTTTTAAATTATATATATATATTTTTTAGATTTTTTCTTTTAATTATAAAAATTATTTATATTAAAAAAAAATAAATATTAATTATTATTATCAATCACATAAATTTAAAGCTAGCGATATTTTATTTAAAAAAAAATTGTTAATATTATTAATATTATTTTTATAATATTTTTTAATATATATTTTACTTTATAATAAAAATAAAATAATAATATAAAATTAGATGCCAAATATCGCAAACGCCCAAAGCGTTATAATAATGTCTTATAAAAAATAATAAATTAGTTAATCGTCAAATATGCTAAAGCAAGAAAAAATTCCAGTAAATAATACTTAATTAATAATTCCTAACCCCAATAATATAATACCAACGACTATATTTAAAAATAAATCGCAATAAAAACGCCACACCAGCACAAAAACACCACCACACCACCACAAAAAGCACCACAACAAAAACACCACCACAAGAAAAACACCATTACACCACCACAAAAACACCACCACTAAAACACCGACGACAAAAACACCACCGCAAAAACAACACCACACAAAAACACCACTCCAATACTACTCCAGTACTACTCTGTATTACAAAATATTACTCCAATACTACTCTCTACTACAAAGTACCACTCCAGTACTACTCTGTACTACAAAGTGCTACAGAGTACTGCTCCAGTACCACTCTACTACAAAGTGCTACAAAGTACTGCTCCAGTGGTGCTCCGTGCTACAAAGTACTACTCTTTACTACAAAGTACAATTCCAATACTACTTTGTACTACTCTGTACTACAAAGTGCTACTTCAGTACCACCTCCAGTACAGAAAAAGCTTCCAAAATGATCGTTTCGTGCGAGGCTTCCTTCAAATTTCGTAGAATAAGCTTCCAAAATGATCGTATCGTGCGAGGCTTCCTCCAAATTTCAAAGAACAAAGCTTCCAAAATGATGTTTCCTGCGAGGCTTCCTCGAAATTTCACAGAACAAGATTCCAAAACGAGCGTTTTGCGCGATGCTTCCAACAACTTTCAAAGAAAAAGCTTGCAAAATGATCGTTTCGTGCGAGGCTTGTTCCAAATTTCGTAGAAAAAGCTTCCAAAATGATCGTATCGTGCGAGGCTTCCTCCAAATTTCAAAGAACAAAGCTTCCAAAATGATGTTTCCTGCGAGGCTTCCTCGAAATTTCACAGAACAAGATTCCAAAACGAGCGTTTTGTGCGATGCTTCCAACAACTTTCAAAGAAAAAGCTTGCAAAATGATCGTTTCGTGCGAGGCTTGTTCCAAATTTCGTAGAAAAAGCTTCCAAAATGATCGTATCGTGCGAGGCTTCTTCCAAATTTCATAGAACAAAGGTTCCAAAATAATCGTTTCCTGTGAGGCTTTTTCGAAATCACAGAACAAGATTCCAAAATGATCGTTTCCTGCGAGGCTTCTTCGAAATTTCATAGAACAAGATTCCAAAACGAGCGTTTCGCGCAATGAATCCAACAACTTTCAGAGAACAGGCTTGCAAAATGATCGTTTCGTGCGAGGCTTCTTCCAAATTTCATAGAACAAAGCTTCCAAAATGATCGTTTCCTGCGAGGCTTCCTCGAAATTTCACAGAACAAGATTCCAAAACGAGCGTTTCGCGCGATACCTCCAACAATTTTCACAGAAAAAGTTTGCAAAATGATCGTTTCGTGCGAGGCTTCCTACAATTTTGACATAAGAAGCTTCCAAAACGATCGTGTCTTGCGAGGCCACAAAACAATGCTTCCAAAACACAATCGTTGACAACCCCAGGCTAATGCGCGGAGCAATTCCTAGAGCTCCAAATTTGCATTTCGCTACAGTTTCGTGCAATCGACCCACCGAATCTCACGAGAGGGTTCATCCAGCAAAATCAAAATGTGCGTCTCACTACAACGGCGCCATCCAAAATTTCAAAATGCACGTTTCGCTACAGCGGCGTGCGCCAAAATGTATGACTCCAGCGCACGACGCCCGCGGTAATCGGCGGCATACAAAAACCACCATTTTACCACAGTTTCGGACGTCTGGCCAGCACGAAGTGACGAGAGGGTTGCGCGGTCGAAGTCAAAATTTGCATTTCACCACAGTTTTGGATGTCCGATGAGCCCGAAACGACGAGAGAATTTTGCATTTCACCACAGTTTTGGACGTCCGACGAGCACGAAGTGACGAGAGGGACATGTGCAAAATTCGCATTTCACCACAGTTTTGGGCGTCCGGCGAGCACGAAGTGACGAGAGGGTTGCGAGGGACATGTGCAAAATTTGCATTTCACCACAGTATTGGGCGTCCGACGACCAGGAAGTGACGAGAGGGTTGTCTCCCGCCGGTGTCAACCAATCCCATTCGGCGTAAAAAGAAGAAGAAACTTTTAAAGAAGTCTTGATCCACAGCCATTCTCAGCAGCTCTTGTCAGCACAATCATTCTCAGCAATTCTCAGCAGCTCTTCTCAGCACAATCCTTCTCAGCCATTCTCAGCAGCTCTTCTCAGCACTCAGCAATTCTCAGCAGCCACAGCAGCCATTCTCAGCTAAATCATCTTGCGTGGTCAGGGGTTGGTGGTCAGCTATTGTCACAGCATTGTCACATCATTCACATCATGTTGCTGTGGTCAGGGGTTGGTGGTCAGCTAGTCTCATCAAGTTGCTGCGGTCAGGGGTTGGTGGTCAGCTATTGTCACATCATGTTGCTGTAGCCAGGGGTTGGTGGTCAGCTAGTCTCATCAAGTTGCTGTGGTCAGGGGTTGGTGGTCAGCTAATCTCATCAAGTTGCTGTGGTCACGGGTTGGTGGTCAGCTATCGTCACATCATGTTGCTGTGGTCTGTGGTCAGGGGTTGGTGGTCAGCTAATCTGATCAAGTTGCTGTGGTCAGGGGTTGGTGGTCAGCTATTGACACGTTCTTTAAAAGGACCCTTTTGCGGAGCTTTGGGGAATAATATGATTTAACATGACATAACGTGATTTGATTCGATTGGAACTCTTATGACTTGATCTGATTTTTTAGAAAAGGATCTAGCAACCTAAAACCATGCCCCCAAATGATATGCAATTATAAATATATATATATATATATATACATATAATTGGGCTATCATGATATGCAGTTCGGGGTATACTGGTCGGATCCTGGATGTGGCTGATTTTTGGTTACAACTTTACTTCATCTCATCTGCTTTTCAACTCTATTCTATGTAAACTTCCTTCGACTACTCCAGTACTACTCCGTACTACAAAGTACGACTCCACTTCTACAAAGTACTACTCCAGCAATACTCTGTACTACAAAGTACTACTCCAATACTAGTCTAGTACTACCAAATACTACTCCAGAACTACTCTGTAATACAAAATATTACTCCAGTACTATTCCCTATTACAAAGTACCACTCCAGTACTGCTCGTATTTCAAAATACCACTCCAGTACTACTCCGCACTACAAAGTACTCCTCCAGCACTAGTCTTGTACTACAAAAGTACTACGGTGTACCGAAGAGTCTGACATGAAATGTCACTGACATTGCGCAGAGCAACAAGTGTCACCCTCCAACCTCACCAAATATTGCGACTGCCACGTAGAAAGACTCGCATGTTTCATCCTCCTCACATATGAAACCTCATTGTCAATGCGCGGAGCAACAGGTGTCAGGATCCAACCTCACCAATTACTGCACCTGCCACGCAGAAAGACTAGCATGCTTAATCGGCACATATGAAACTTCATTTACAATTCGCGGAGCAACAGGTGCCACGATCCAACCTCACCAAATATTGCGTCTGCCAAGCAACATGAAGTGCATGATTGATCCGCATCACATATGAAACATCATTTACAATGCGTGGAGCAACAAGTGTCAAGATCCAACCTCACCAAATACTGCAGCTGCGATGGAAAATGAATTTTATGATTGATCCGCATCACATATGAAGCGTCATTTACACTGCGCGGAGCAACAGGTGTCACGATCCAACCTCACCAAAAATTGTGCCCGCCACGAAAAATGAGACCGCAAAATATCAGAGAAACTGTCCGAAAACAGGTGAAACGTCATTTGAAATGCGGGGACGATCCGAAAATGATCCGAGCATGATCCGACCATGAAACCGTCAGTCTGCAACCCGCTTCGCAACGGAGGTTGCTTTTGCAGGTCAGCACGAGCATTTTGTATTGAAAATTACGACCTTTCGCGCCCCGGCTATCATGCATGCGCCAAAAAAAATGACACTTGAACTTCACCAAGCGCTGCACCTGCCACGAAAAGTGACACTTGAACTTCACCAAGTGGTGCGCCTGCCACAAAAAGTGACACTTGAACTTTCCCAAGCGCTGCACCTGCCAGGAAAAGTGACACTTGAACTTCACCAAGTGCTGCACCTTCCAGGAAAAGTCACACTTGAACTTCACCAAGTGCTGCACCTGCAACGAAAAGTGACACTTGACTCTACTGAACTCTACTGTACTTGACTCTACTCTACTTGACTCGACTTTATTCTACGCTCTACGGTACTTCAACTCTACGTAACTCAACTCTTACTTACTTTACTCTACTGTACTTTACTCTACTGTACTCTACTTTACTGTACTTTACTCTACGGTACTTTAGTCTACTTCACTTTATGCTACTGTACTTGACTCTACCGTACTTTACTTTACTGTACTTTACTCTACTGTACTTCACTCTACTGTACATTACTTTACTGTACTTTATGCGATCGTGTTCGTATATCGGAAGTTTTTAAGCTAAACTTCCTTTGATGATGATTTCTTGCTGCTACTACTACTACTACTACTACTACTAGAAACCAGTAGTACCGCGCAAGGCGGTGGCGGAAGTTTCACGAATAGGAAAAGTATAGGAGAGATTGCTTGTTGTGAGTCATGGATGTCAAACACTGACTAACTGACTAGCTACCTAACTGACTAATTGACTGATTGACTAACAGATTAACTGACTAATTGCCGAAGTGAGGAACTGTCTGATTGACTGACTGACTCACTGACTAGCTAACTGACTCATGAGATTGACTAATTGATTAGCTGACGAGCAGACTAATTGACTTACTGACTTACTAACTAACTACCTGACTGACAAACTGACCAACTGACTACTTGACTAACCGACTACTTAGCTAACTGACTAACTGACTGATTAAGTAACTGACTTATTTACTTCCTGACTCACTAAGTAGCTACTTGACAAACTGATTAACTGACTAACATGACTAACTGACTAACTGACCAATTGACTAACTGAGAAATCCTGACTACTTGACTACCTGACTAATTGACTGCCTTATTGACTCACTGACTGACTGATTGACTGACTACCTGACTGACTAATTGATTAACTGATTGATTAACTGCCGAACAAACCAATTGACTTACTGACTGGCTGACTCACTGATTACTTGACTATCTGACTAACTCACTAATTGACTATCTGACCAGCTGACTACTTGACTAACTGATTGACTGACTAACTAACTAACTAACTAAACTAATTAACGAATTGACTAACTAACTAATTAGCTAACCAACTAGCTAACTGGCTAAGTCACTGACTGACTAACTGACTAAATGACGAACTGACTAACTGACTAATTGACTAACTGACTACTTGACTAACAGATTGATGAACTGACTAACTGACTAATTGACTTACTGATTGACTGACTAACTAGCTAGCTGACTAACTGATGAAGTAACTGACTAATTGACTTCCTGACTGACTAACTGACTAATTTCTAACAGATTTACTGACTAACTTGACTAACTTAGCTAACTGACTAACTAGCTAACGGACTAACTGACCACTTGACTACCTGACTAATTCATTGATTGATTAACTGACTAACTGACTACCCGACGAACGGTACCTGACTAGTTGAGTGACTGACTAATTGACTACCTGACTGATTGATTGACTGACGAACTTGCTAACTGACTGATTGATTTTTCGACATCTGAAGGTCAAAAAGTGTGCCAAAACACAGGTATTTTGCGCGTTTTCACTCGCAAATGTGCTTCGCGCGACAGCGGCGTGCAATTTTTTGACATCAGAACTTCCAAAAGTGGTCCAATCCCCACCTGTTTTGTGCATTTTCACTTGCAAATGCGCTCTTGCTACAGCGGCGTGCAATTTTTCGACACCAGAACTTCAAAAAGTGGTCCGACACCCAGACTTTTTTGGCATTTTGACTTGTGAATGTGCTTCTCGCCACAGCGGCGCGCAATTTTTCCACAGCAGAACTTCAAAAAGTGTTCCGAACATGACGTGTTTTGCACATTTTGACTTCAAAATGTGCTTTTTGCCACAGCGGCGTGCAATTTTTGATTTCTCTGCTGAACACCTACCTCGGCACCCGCCGCTTTAACAGGCCTACTTTTCGACTGACCCGACACACGAATCATTGAAAAAACGCAGCATTTCGCGACTTCTGTAACATTTGGCGCGGATGTATCTTCTTTCTTCTGACTTTCGCGCTAATGCATCTTCTTTCTGCTGACTTGACTACTCTACTCTGCTTTTCAACTGTCAATATTGTCGGAAGTTAGACTTCTAAACTTCCTTCGACTATTTCTACTGCTGCTGCTGCTACTACTACTACTACTACTACTACTACTACTAAAAACTTACTACTACTTACTACTACTCACTACCGCTGACTACTACTTACCAGTATTACCGCACAAGCTGTGAAGGAGGTGGCGGAAGTTTCAAGAAGAGGAAAACCTAAAGGGCAGATTGGTTGCTGTGAGTCACGGATGTCCGAGCAAAAACACTGACCAACTAACTAGCTAACTGACTACTTGACTGATCGACTAACTGACTAATTGAGTCATTGCCGAGCTGACTAACTGACTAACTAGCTAACTGATTGATTAAGTAATTGACTAATTGATTAAATAACTGATGAACTGCCAAAAGACCAATTGACTTACCGACTGACTGAGTGACTGACAAACTAGGTATTTGACTAATTGATTCACTGACTAACTAACTAGCTAGCTAACTGACTCACTGACTGATTGACTAACTGACCAACTGACGAACTGCCTACTTGACCAACCAGCTGATTGACTAACTGACTATCGGACTAACTGACTGATTGATTGATTTTTTTGCCAGGGCATCCAGAGGGTTTGCCTACAATGAGACGCAGTGGCCGAGAAGGTCACTGGAAAATGAACGGCTGTAAAACGGGCGAAGCTATGTCTACAGGATCAAGTGGAAACAATTGATACCACGCGAATTGCCCTCTCAGGAGATGAGTTTGACAAAGTGCTTCGTGAACACAAAGGTGGGACCAGACGTCCGGCTGAGCCAGTGCCACTTGTATTGCAAACGGGCGGTACTTCATGAGAAGGAAGGATTCCAATTGCAATATGCCTTCAGAGACTACTTCTGCCAGTGGCGTTGCTGCCACACGGTCATTGTGTACAACGCTCTTAAGAGTAGAGACCCCTTCTTGATTGTCCAGCCAAGCAAGATAAATTGTATGGCCATCATCATCGTGAGACTTGACGGTGCAGATGACTGTTAGTAGCCAATGGGTCTGCTAGGGGAGCAGTGCTCCCTTTCATTCCCATGGATTGCTGGGCAAAAGTTCCAGTTTGGCGTAGTTGGTGCAATGTCCCATCCAATCTAGGAATGTCTTACGGAGATTTTGCCAGGCCACACGGTCTTGAGCAGCATACAGATAATCGTGATCGAGGTCATTCTCTTTCCAACATTTGGTCATGAGGGAATGGATTGTATGCCAGGGGCGGCTTCTGGACAGGCCACTGCTGTGCCGATTTGCCAGGTGCTGCAGCATTACGCGGGCTGGGTGATGGGCGCTAAAATCTTGTCTGCGTACGTGGCCCAAGAAGGACCAGAGTCTGTGAAGACATTGGGTTGACCAGCCTCCTTTGGGACTAGTGTGCCGCACCCACTGTCTGACGATGCGCCGGCGAAGTCGCAAGAGTTGATGCGCTTCACGTGCGCTGGTGGAGGGGACATATAGGTTCAAGGCCTCAAGCAGGAGCGTTGCCTGTGTGATCTGAAGTTTCCGTTGCACAGCTTTGTGTGGGAAGACGATGGGGATAAACCACGAAAGAGGCTCCAACATAGCGGTCCAGCATCTTCAAGCTTTTTTGTGGGTTGGACCAGTGGAATTTCTTTAGTACTGGCTTGATTTGCCACCAGGCCGTGTATGCACACTGAATGGCACGGGTGCAAAGATCATCATAGTCAATGGTGTGGCCGAAGGGTTTTGTGAGGTAGAGGGTGTGGCTTGTCCATTGGAAAGCCTTGAGGGTATCAAGGAGGTGCGGCGCCGGTGCACTGGCCAAAGCGTGTGAACTTACTACCAAGCAGCTTTTCTCATAGTTGATGTGAAGGCCTATCTTCTGGAGCGTCTCTACGAGTGAGGGAACAGCTTGGCCCCAATTCTTGAAGCATACCATGATGTCATCAACAAACAAGAGAAGCCAGATTGGTGAAAACATTGGGGTGCAGTGCCATTGGAACATACTATTTCCCCCTCATCACGGAGGAAGGAAAACCTGAAGGTTTGATGCAAAAGTAGTTCAAGTAAACGGGATGCTTCGAGTGCCGAGGCACTGGGCAGGTTGGCGAGGAAGAAGGCCATACTTGCATGACTGAGGTTATCAAAGGCACCTCGGATGTCAAGTTTCAAGAAAAGCGGCTCCACCGTAGAAACTGTTGCTATGGAGGTCATGCAATGCGAGGCAAATAAAGCTTCAAGCGCTTGACCTCCAGGGACGGCTCCTGTCTGCATTGCCAAGGGGGGGAAATGTGGCTGGAGCCGCCGCGTAAGAATGCCAGCAAAAAGTTTCTGGGTGACCTCTAAGAGCATAATGGGTCGAATATGCGTAGGTTGCTGCGGGCGCGGGCATTTGGGCACGAGACACGCTATGCCAATGTGAAGGGCAGCAGGGATGGACCCATCACAAAGCATTGAGTTGAGCACTTGTAGCAGGAGTTCTGACCCATGGGGTTGCTGGCACAGTGAAAGAAGAAACTCATTGGACATACCTGATGCACCAGAAGTCTTTCCACGTTTGAGCTTGGTAAGTTCCTGCATCAGCTCCGGTTGCGTGATGGGAACCGCGGTGATTGTGGAGAGGTTGGTGGTCAGTATGTTGATGGATGGCGAGCATGCGGCATCTCGGGCAGCCGCCGTGGTGTTGGCAAAGACTTGGTTGAAGTGTTGCCGTACCCGGTGTATTGTAGCATCGGACCCCCCAGACACAGAGATGAGGTGACTCCAATCGGATCGGGGTTGCCGCTTCTTCTTCAGGAAGGAGATGGCTGAGGCATCACCGGCAGCAGCAGCATCATGGAGCGCATCAACCCACTGAGCTCGTTCATTGCGACGAGTGAGCAATATGTTACGAGTCAAGGAGGCTCTTTCCTGAGCATCGATGGTGCAGTTGCGGAGGGAGCAAAGGAGTTTGAGTTCTGCCGAGTCGCGGTACTTGCGACTGGGAGGTCGGTACTGTGAGACTGATTGATTGATAGGTTGATTGATTCATTGATTGATTGACTAACTGACTATCTGACTAGTTGACTAACGCTAACTGACGAACTAGCTACTTGACAACTGATTAACTGACTAACTTGACTAACTGACTAACTAGCTAACTGACCAACTGACCAATTGACTAATGGACTAATTCATTGATTGAGTAACTGACTAACTGACTAATTGAGGAACTGACTAACTGACTAATGCAAGTCTTTTGATTGATTAACTGACTACCTGACTGATTGACTGACTGACAAATTGACTACGTGATTGATTGATTGACTGACGAACTTGCTAACTGACTAATTTTTCGACATCAACTTCAAAAAGTGTGCCACAACACAGGTATTTTGTACATTTTGACTTACACAGGTGCTCGCCACAGCGGCGTGCAATTTTTCGACATCGGAACTTGGAAAAGTGCTCCAATGCACTGAGGTTTTTTGCATTTTCACTTGGAAATTTGCTTCTCGCTACAGCGGCAAACTATTTTTGCACATCGGAACTACAACAAGCGCTCAGTTTTTGAGGCTTTGACTGCGAAACGTGCTTCTTGCCAGAGCCTCATAGGTTTTCTCGATATCCGAACTGCAAAAAGTTGTCCGGACCTGACGTGTTTTGTGCATTTTAACTTGCAAATGTGCTTCGCGCCACAGCGGCGTGCAATTTTTGTTTTCTACTCCGAGCACATGACTCCGCACCCACCGCTGTGACGAGCCTACTTTTCCACACCCGACACACGAATCATGGAAAAAACATAGCATTTTGTGACTTTGAAGTTCCGATGTCGAAAAATTGTACGCTGCTGTGGCGAGAAGCAATGAAAATGTGCAAAACACGTCACTTTCGGATCACTTTTTCAAGTTCCGATGTCGAAAAATTGCACATTGGTTAGGTAGTCTGTGCGCGTCAGTTAGTCAGCTAGATAGTTCGACAGTTCGATCAGTCATTGTTTTTGCTGTGACATCTGTGACTCACAACAACCAATCTCTCCTGTAGGTTTCCTATTTTGAAACTTTTGCCACCGCCTTGTGCGGTACTACTGGTAAAAAAAGCAAGAATTGGATTTTGCTTGAACGAAGCCAATCTTCAACATGACCTTTTTTACAGCCGCCCCCCCATTGGCGGGTGCATCTCGAGTGCAAAGACTCTTCTTCAATAATCTAACCTTGTGATGAGAATAGCCTGCCTCTGGAGGCAATTCCACCAAAAGTCCCCTCCTCCAAAAATGTGCCTTCTTCATGTCGATGAAAATAAGGCATGTTTCATGCGACATATCTACCAGTTAACTTCCCGTTCAAATTTGGAATCGTCCTTGTAACTGCAAGTGTAGGTAAAATCTGCACCGCTGTAATTGGAAGCATTGATGCAAAGAAATCCGTCCAAGAACCCGGTGTTCCATTGGAACGTTTTATCTTCTTTGCAACCGAACGAGAACGATACTTCACATTCTTCTCGTTGCCTTTGTTCACGTCGACCCAACGTGTAGGAATAACCTTTTCGTTTGATGGTCGATCGATAACTTCCCAAACTTGCATTTGATTTATTGCACTTATCTCTTCTGTTCTTGCTTCTTTTACCTTTTCCGTCGAAAGTGGCTTTCCTGATATATTGTCCTGTCCCAATACTGTGGAGCTTCCGGATCAATACCTAAATCGCCTTCACAAACAGGCTCCTGATCATTGTTCCCACTATGCAATGCACCAGGAAAACCTCTTCGTTGAGCTAGAAGACTTCCGTCTCCATATCGTCCAGCTCCTCAGCTGACGGATTCTCTAAGAAGTACCTCTAAAGCTACAGTGCAAGGTTGCACTGGGGCAACTTCGTCGTAGCCCGAAGAAAGATGAGCAGTGTAGATTCTTTCTGACGGATGGAGGCTGCAAGAAGGGTCGCCTATGTTCCTGGCGTCACACACTGGATGACCAACGTCGTTGCTGGACGTGTGGAGCCAAAGAGCATATGGCGAATGTATGCCGTTGCCCTGATGGTAGAGCAGAGGACTACAGCAAGAAGGAAGTGAAGGGCTACGGAAAAGGAAAAGAAACAAAGGGTGTTTCGAAGATTCAGAAGAAGGAAGAAACTAAAGGAGATGAGGCTGGAAGTGCAATGGATGGAGAGAAGAGGTCTGAAGGAGGTTCCGATGCAGAGGTGATGAGAGGACTTCTAGAGGAAAGGAATAAGATGTTGAAAGGATTGAGTACCAAGCCGGCGGAAAGTGATCGGTTAGAGCTGATGCAGAAACAATTGGATGAACTCTTGGATAGTGGAACGACGAATCCTTTGAGGGGAAGAACAGCCAAGGATGATATGAGTAAACTTCAGGACGTTTGGGTGACCTTGGCAACAGGTGCTAGAGTGCCCATGAAGATCACGAAGTCTGGAGTCATGGTCTCGGAGGATGAGATGGTGGAACCGATCGTGCCTTTCAAATGGTGGGTGGTCCGCTGGGTTATGAAGTCGTCTTCAAGAACGGAGGCTGCCAGATAACTCACCCCATGAAAGGAAAAGTACCAGTTCAGATGAGGAATGGACGTCACCAGATTTCCAAGGAAGCAGCTTTGAGGATCATAGAGGAGATAGAAACGTCAGGAGCAGAGATGAGGAAGATCAACAAAGATTAGGTCGACATCGAGAAGAGGTGGATTGAGGAAGCTCATCCTGTTCTACGTGACCTACCAGAACATTTGAAGACTTCGCTGAAGGAGACACCGAGTGAAGACCTTCATGGACTACCTGACTGCAACAGAAGGAGAAGGAAGTTGCTCAACGAGGGTTTCGTGGTCTACCTCTATGCTGGAGAGAAAGAAGGGTATTGGCTGGGAAGAGCAGTCAAAGAAGTTGGAGGTGATCCACGGAAGCTTGTAGAAGTGGACATCTTACGTGATCGAGATGGAGAAGGACACCATGACATGATGAAGAAGGATGGTGTCTACTCAACGTTACTTCGAGCCGCTTTGGACGGAAAGATACTGGGAGTCATTACCTCCCCGAATTGCCGATCGAGAAGTGTCTTGAAGCACTACCCTCTTCCGGGTGGATTTCCAAGGCCTATCAGGAGTTGGAAGGAGCCTTGGGGAAAGAGTGACCTTACTCAAGATGAAAAGAAGGTTGTTCGAGAGGATGATACTTTGATGTGGAAATCATTGATGGTCTACATGGTGAGCTTTGAGATGAGGAAGCTTTTCCCCGGAAGATCGGGAAACTGTGAAGTGAAGCTGGGATTGGAACAACCAGCCGATCCATCTCACTACATGCCTGAGGTAATATCTTTCTGGAAGACTGAGGAGTGGAGAAGAATGAAGAGGCACTATGGTCTCCAAGAACAGACAACCAATCTGCTTGGGGTTGGAAAGGAAGAAGTGTCTTCGTGAGCTAGCGAGATGGGCTCCTGGCCTGGTTAAGGAGGTAGCAGTTCCACTATAGAAGTATGGGGAGGAGAAGTGAAGTTGAAACCTCTGTCGTGGGAGGAGCATGTACAGAGGGGTCATACCCCTTTTGTCCGAGGAAATTATTTGGAGTCTGAGGCGAAGTTCATGTTGGTCGGTGCTTTCACAGCTCTACGTTCCAGGAGCGGTGGAGAGAAGGTGGAAGTAAGTGAAGAAGTTGAGGCTGGTCCAGAGATGGAGATTCAGGAGGACGAGATTGAAGAAGGACGAGAAGTTCCTGAAGTTCGTCTGGAAGCAGCAGAGGTTGAAGGAGTAGAAGAGGATTGGGAGATGGTTGGATGTGAAGAAGAAGTAGTTGAAGTGGAAGATGAGGAGAATAAGAAGGTAGAGGAGAGGCAAGATCCAGAGATCGAGACATTGAAGCTTGGAGTTCCTTTGACGGGAAAGACAAAAGAGGAAGTGTTGAGTGGGATCATAGATTTGTATCTCAAGCTACGAATGGATGGCTACATGGTCCACACAATACACACCGATCAAGAAGGAAGAGAGTTTGTCAACAGGGATTCCAAGTCCTGGATGCGGTCAAGAGGAATCATCCACAGCACCAACTCAGGAGAGGATCCCAAGGCCAATGGAAGAGCTGAAAGGTGAGGTGAAGTCCTTGGTGAGGAAAGCACTTCATGCAGCCGAGATGGCCGTCAAATGGTGGCCTATGGCGATGAGGTTCGCAATGGAGACTGAGAGGATGAGAAGGCGAGGAGAAAGCATGAAAAGAATTCCTGCATTTGGGGAGAAGGTGGTGATAAGCAGGAGGAACTGGAAGACCAAGTTGCTGGAACCAACTCATGAGGAATCACGGTATCTAACACCGGTCCTTGAAGCACACCGTCACTGTGTGTTAAGAGGAGATGGCCGGTGGGGTATCGCCCCATATCTTATCAAAGGAGTTCAGAGGCCAGAGTTGGAGGGCGATCAAGTTTGGATAGGATTTCTGGAACAGACAAAGATGAGATGAGAGTGAGGAGAAGAATTAGAGGCAAGCAGCCTGTGAGGATGGTAGAAGGAGAAGATCGAGGAGGCTGTTGAGAGAAGAATCTGGAAGCTTGGATGTGGACGAGTGACGAGATCGACATCGCCCACTTGATGTTCAAGAAGCTGGAAACCCTGAAGACGATGATGAAGAAGGTAGAGAATGAGGAACAGGAGATCCTACAAACGAAGATCGTTAGCCCTCAGGAGATGGTGACGGAGATCGATCTATGGGATGAAGCCATCAAGTCCGAGATGAGGTCTCTCCTGGAAGAGAAGAAGGCATTGAAGCTGCTGACATCTGAGGAGAGAGAGGAGTTGGAGAAAAGACACCGAGAAATCGAAACGGTGCCAAGTAAACTGGTTATACAGGAGGAAGACGAAAAGTGAGGATTGTGGCTCGTGGCAATTTCATTCCAAAAAAGGAGGAGGAAGACCTGTTTGCATCAGGCAGTGATGCAGTTGGAATGAGAGTGGCTTTGAAGAAGGCCGCTACGGAGCTGTGGACAGGTGCATCCATCAACATCAAGACTGCCTTTCTCAATGCACCACTTCCTGGAGGAGAGGGGGAGAACGAGGAGGATTTGGGGACGACTGTGATCCTTCGACCTCCACCGTTGCTGGTGAAGCTGGGCTACGTGAAGGCAGGAGATTCCTCGATGGCTTTGAAGGCTATATATGTATGGCCTTAGACAGAGTCCCAAAGTCTAGGGTGATCACCGGGACGCAATCCTACGTGAGATAGTTTGGAGCCAAGAAGGAAAGTCCTATTGGTTGGATCAATCCCTTGCAGAACCTAACATGTGGAAGATCATGAAGGAAGAAGAAGGTGAGGATCCAATTCAAGAAGGATTGATGATGATCTACGTGGCTGATTCTCAGCGTTGAGGGTGTTGTTAGTGGCTTGATAGAGAGGTTGGGAAAGATCTGGGAGTTATCAAAGCCAGATTGGTTGGGAGATCGAGAGCCAGTTCGTTTTCTTGGAATGGACCTTTGAAAGCGGAAAGAAGGAGGTTTCTTTGTTTCCCAAGAGGCCTATATCAAGGATCTGGTGCAGAGGAGAGGAGAAGAAAGAGGACCACTTTCAGGTCTACCAATCACCCGTGACCAGGCCCAGAGAAGAGCCCGAAAAGACTGCTCCAACGGCAGCAGAAGTGAGGAGTGCCCAGAAAGTCACCGGAGAAGTCATGTGGCTACTTACTCGTAGCCGTCCGGATCTTATGTACGCGATGAGTAAGATGTGCCAGAACACCCTGAAGAATCCTTTGGAAGTGATGGAGGTTGGGAACCAAGTCATGAAGTATCTCCGGAAGACCATCCCGCAAGGAGTGGAATTTGGGGTGGAGAAAGGTGGTCTGGAAGTTTAGACGGATTCGAGCTTCGGACCTGGTGGAAGTGACTCTCAGGGCAGTCCGGCAGTTCTTTGGGGAGGATCCCTGATTATGTGGAAGAGTGGTCGTCAACCTTTGGCCCCGTTGTCAACTGCTGAGAGTGAGCTTCAAGAAAGAATAGAAGGGATGACTATGGGTGACAGCCGTGACGTGCTCATCATGGAGGTGGAGAAAGATCCCTACGTGAGGACGTTGAAGATGGACAACATGGCGGCAGTCAACCTGATAGCAGATCCATCGGGAAGTTGGAGAACGAGGCATCTTCCTCTCAGGGCTTCGCACTTTAGATGGAGGATTGGAAAGTTGGATTGGATGATTGAGGCCATCCCAGGAGAAGTTCAAGTCGCTGACATAGGAACCAAAGCATTGTCAGCGCCCCGACTTGAGGAGCTTAAGAAAAGAATGGGTATGGGATGTTGGAAGATCGCTGAAGAACATCCAGAGGAAGAAGAAGGAGGAGATCAGAAGAATCAGAAGCATCAGAAGGATAGAAGGGTAGAAGGTGAGAAGGAGGCCATGGATGAATCCCGAGGAGCAAGAAAGAGTGCTGAAGTTCATCGTCATCGCGGCTTCAATTTCTCAAGGATGAGCACAAGGAGATCAGGAGGAAGAGAGAGGTGAAGTGTGGCTTTTGGTGGTGTTTGCAGTGGGCTTGTTGTCCATTGCGATTGTGATGGTCATGCTGGGAGCTATGCTGGTTCGCATGATCAGTAGAAGAGGAGTAGAGAGGACGGAGAAGATTCGAAGAACCAGAAGAAAGAGAATGAGGAGAAAGAAGAGCATCG
The DNA here is from genome assembly GCA_000507305.1 of Breviolum minutum Mf 1.05b.01. Lineage (NCBI taxonomy): Eukaryota > Dinophyceae > Suessiales > Symbiodiniaceae > Breviolum > Breviolum minutum. The sequence goes on from DF240223.1 coordinate 23,457, forward strand.
AAGGAGGAAGTCAGCAGAGAAGAAACGGCGACAGGACTGAGGAAGAGGACCGGGATGCCAAGAGGATCTCCGGCATCAGAAAAATCAATCTCCACAGCAGGATCAGGGAGGTCGGTTACCTTCCCAGTCCAGCATTTGGAGTGGGTCAACGGTGAGTGGAGAGTCACGATCACCACTGACCTAGATGATCAAAGAAGAGGAGAAGAAGAAGGAAGAAGTGAGAAGGGTAGAAGTGTCGGGACCCGCCTTGGTTTGCCGTCTTCTTCCAGCGATGTCGTTCTCCTTCAAGTGCAGCTTCGAAAGGACAGGGGAAGGGCATTTCAGTTTCCGTCCCTCAAGTCCAAGATGAGAATCCAATCAGGACAGCGACGTATGGTGCAGGTAGACATCCTATCTACATCACGGTTTGGGGTACGAGATACCACAACTTCATGACGTGTTCGAGTCTGCGCAGATCGAGGTTGAGAAGATCTCCGCTATGCCCAATGTGTGTCTTGAACACGGGATCGTGAAGCAGTGATTTATTCAGTTGGAACTGGCGAAATGGTCCACTATGTTCAAAACTGTCCCTTTGGGAATACTCGACGACCGTTTTTGCGGTGTGGGTTATGCCGACAGCTGGATGGATGAACGGCTTGAGTGGAAGAAATCAGAGATTGGTGGCGAAGGATGGTAGAGATTTTCACGAAAAGGTGTCGATTACCCCTAGCTCGAGTAGTGTGTTGGTTACGCACGAAGGGAATAAGGAGTGCAGTACAGAAGGACAGAAGGATGAGTAGAGCATCTCTTCCGATCGGCAGATGCCCGTTTGTGTGTGTCCATTACACGTAAGACCCCACATACTTGATGAAGCCGTTTTTTGACCAAAAAAGGGAAGATATAGGAGGCCCGGGGCGGAAATTGGTGAGGCGCAGCCCCCCAGGTCACACAAAACGAGAAGTGTCCAAGAGAAGCCGTGAAGAAGGAATTTTCGGACACTTCATAAGACAGTTCCACACAGTCTTCGCCATGCATCCAATCGACACTTCTTTCTCGAGTTGAATACAATGTCACATGCTGTTCCACAGGTAAGTGATACTAATGCCACATGCAGATGTGAATCAATTGCATCAATACCTGCAAAGGTAAAGAATTCAAACGATCGTGTGCTGTAATTGGATCATTCCAGTGCCGTTTGTCCTGTGCCCCACTGACTGCCGAACCACGTCTCAACCTTATATGATGACCAAGTCTTCCAAACCTTTTGAACTCCTCATGAGTTCCTTTAAGCGTATCTGGCTTTCCAATACCTTTCACATCCACTTTAATATGTCTCTTTGCTGACTGAGCAATGCTATCAGCCAACTGCTTCAATCCTTGTTGCGCAGTTCCAGCAATCTCTGCCTGTCCTCGCTGCAACTGCAACAGCAAGCTTGCCAACATAGCCTGTGGTGATCCTGGCTGCCTCACTGTCTTGGACAGTGACGCTGCAACCTATCCAACAAGCTTAGCTTCTTGGGTAAATTTGCAAATAATGCCCAATGAAGGCACACCTCCACTGCAGCCTCCTGATCGTAGCACAAACCTGTGCCACTGCCTCTCAACTCGTGTTGATGCAACACTGCGTCGATTCACGACAGTTTGTCTCAGGTACCCCACGCAGCTCCTAAGCAATACCCTGAGCATCCAACGAGTGCTCCAATACCATGCAAACTTAAGTTTTTGCGCAGCGGTATATCTATATAGCACTCAGCTGCATTCCCTATTTTCCTGACTGGGCTCAAGTCAGTAGGCTCCCAGCCTTGGCTGAAAGCGTTGCAAAAGGGGCTGCGGTATACACAACCACAGCAAGTGAAACAACATGCTATGCATCTACATGCACTGCTACTTAGCTACCACTAATCTCTACCAAACCTAAAACAACAACAACAACGACAACAACAACGACAACGACAACAACGACAACAACGACAACGACGACGACGACGACAACAACAACAATCGCAACAACGACCTTAATAAAAAACAATAACCTTCAGAGAAAGAAACACAATAATGCCGTCAACTCCTTTTTTCTTAACATTGCGCGACCCCATTACTAAGCAGTCGTTATTAATCAACTACTCTCCGTAGAACAATATGGTCTCAGCCGGGTCCTTTTCAATAACCACCTGTTTCATCAAAAACAAGCATGAGCAATGGAGTTTTGCTGTTCGTGTGTGCGCGTCCAAAAAGACAACTGCGTGGTGCACGACTTAAATTCCAGCACAAATGCTTTCCTCCAACCCCCATAGTGCCATTAGCTCCCTGCCACTCAGGGTTCAAAATCTAGATCGTGATATACTGCAAGTTCATGTTCCAAGGAATCACTCAACGAAACAAAAAATGGCTCAACGTTCGACCATATGTGCGTGGAAAAAAAATGTACAAACCCAATTGGATGGATGGAAGCATGATGGATGAGCTTTAGCTTCCGACTAAGCATTTATCATTCTTCATTTTTTGGGGAAAATGGTGTTGCAACTATATAGCTTTGGGACCTTTATATTACGACTGAAACACCAGGTATAGTCCTTGCCTTAATTCGGAGGGCTATATGTTCCCTACAACTATGAGAACAATCAGGAAAAGCCATTGAAAATATGACGGGATCATGGTACCCTTCTCGATTTATGCAAGGCATTTTGCTTGGAGCAAATTGACCTGTCTGCACTACTTTACTGCGTTCGCTATATGTACTACGTTTGAATTGGACGATGCAGGAAATACCTGGGACTTGCAAAAGATTGACATCTCAACTTCCAGCCCCCACTTCCGAGTACCGTACTAGCGTACTACTACTTGTTCTACATTGTAAATGGCTTGGAGCCTTGGACCCATTCCAGCAATTCAACGGGTGTTCAATCAACAACCGGACAAACAACCACAACTAGGACAACAAAAACAACAGCTGCAACGACAACAACAACAGCACCATCAACCACACCAGCTACAACCACCGCAAGGACAGAAACAACAGCAGCAAAGACAACAACGACATGTGAAGCAACTATTCCTTCTACTACTACTGGTGCTGGGCTGACTGCGACTAGGACTTCCACTGCTGCCACAGGTACTACCGCGCCAACTTGAACACAGGCGCGTCGCCCGCTTTGTGAAGCCCATCGCAAAAACAGATACTCTAACAATGATGTTCAATGCATGCAAAAGGTTGACGCTGGCTCAGAAGATCGGACTGGTCAATGTACGAAGGAATTTTTTACGATCTTTCATTGGTCGATTGGAGCTGGGGTCTTTGCCCCAAGTAAATTCCGCAAACTAACTTAAAAATTTGTCTTACTAAACACGAAAGTTGGACGTTTAACATGATCAAAGCCGACTCCACATCATCTTTGGAGGTGAAGTGATTCGAACGAAAACATTGACCTCAAACGCCCTTGAATCATTCTGGCAACCTTTTCCCTTCACATTCATTCTTCAATCGCTGCCTTCATTTCACTCAGTACGTAAGTTTCCACGAAATCCTTTCCACCTGACTACTTGCGTAAGTTCAGCTTGATTCGGAAAACGAACTTTTTCTTTGAAATTTTGCTGCGCGAACAAGGAAAAAACAAGAATGGACCTGGCCTGCCAGTGCTTCAGTGGTGTAGCCTTGGGACCAAGTGCGCTGAGCTGAGCAGTAATGATCCACATACGTACCCGCTCATCACTTGTTGCAGTCAGGTGGCGTTCAAGAAAGGTGGGCCCAGCAGGTTGCAAGGAAACTGAGAGGGACACTGGATTTGAAAGCAATAAGGGCAATGGTCATGTGCAGATCGTCTGGAGCTGCGACACTTCAAGACTCGTGTTCTGTAGTCGGCCATAAACTCCAAGTATGAAGAAATACAAGGCCAACATCATCAGTTGCACGAAATCAAGAAAAAACATTGATCAATAGAAATCATGATTGGCTCTCCTAAACTCGATTTCGATCCCCCAAGCTGGCTGTGGCAGTGACAATGATAGTGCTTAAAACAAGAGATCTACTTGTACTGAGATTTTTGGTAAGATAAGAAATACAAAACCAAAAGTAATACGTAGTAGTACCAAAAGGAATTTAAATAACAATGAAGCCGAAAGTAAGTAAGAGTGACAATTATAGTAAGAGACACAATGCTCAACAAACGGTTAGGAGCGTCCCCCCCTTATTCCAAGGGCCAGCAGCTGTTCAAAGACATTGTTTGTGTGACGGAGTAAGAGGTTCAGCGACTACGAAGTGACAAAAAATTGCCTTTCGCCTTTTTTTGGAAGTCCAACGAGCACAAAGTGACGAGAAGGTTGCTTCCGCATGTGACAAAATTGCATCTCGCCACACTTTTGAACGCCGATGTTTTTTTTTGAACGTCAAACGAGCACGAAGTGACAAAAGGGTTGTCTCCCGATGCTTTTCTCAGCAGCTTTTCTCAGCAGCCTTTCTCAGCTATCATCTTGCCGTGGTCAGGGGTTGGTGGTCTGCCATTAACATCATCTCGCTGTTGTCAAGGGTTGGTGGTCAGCTATGAACACGTTCTTCGAAAGAACCCTTTCGCAACGCTTTCGGGAAAAATGTAAAAGTAATAGTCACAATGATATTGAAAGAAAAACAAACGTGAAAATACTAGCAGTATATAGCAACTATGAAAGTAAAAGTGCAAGTAGGAGTAAAGTAAGAGAAAAAATACCTAATACTAAAATACTCAGTAAAATGGTAGCAACGGTAATGGTGATAGTACAAGAAGAAGTATGATAACACCAAACGCTTTCAAGATGCCTAGCTTGGATGCTGTGGGTTCAGGCCAAAAGTTGTCTTTCATGCCAAAGGCACGCGTGGAACTAGTACCATGAGTACCATCTCCCAGAACAGTAGCCAAAGGTGTGCAGGACCAATCTGCTGCACCTGCGATCGCCATGCAAACTTTCCGGATGTGCCTGGTCTTGAGTATTAAACAAAAAGCACTATTTGGTAAGTCGTGTTGAAATGCTTCGAACACTTGCAAGCGTGGCCCTGACACCTCCAGGACGACGAACACTGAAAACACATTCGCGAAGTCGCCTGAAGTCCTGAAGTTGTCTGGCACACAAAATCGGGGACTTGTCCACAACAGGGTCAGAGTAGTACATCAAATTGATTCGCTAAGCTCTGAAATTGACATTCTTTGATGTGGAAACGCTGCACGAACTTTTGCCATATGCATTGTTACGTGCGAAGCTTGCTTTTGCTGTTTACAGTTTCGCATCTTAACTTTCTTACAAGGTTATGCACCGCTTTTGTGAGCTTTCACAATCACATCGCAGCTGTATTTCTTGATGTCCGACTCGCTCGTCATAGCTTCACACCCATTCCATGACAAGATTAGATAAGGCAGCATTGGCGTTCATTGGCTCATCCCTGTGTCTCCAAGTCCGTAAACTTAAGCCTTTCTTGTTGGTTCAGAAATGTGGAGAATTCTAGCAGCTAACATTTTGATTGGCGTGAATAAAATGTGTTTATGTCCGCCTGCAGGCCTGCAAAAAGCAGGCTTTCTCGGCGGCTGAGTGCCCTGGCTAGCTTTAGCTCTGTGAGGTCTGCTTCGCCAGGCCACGTCCCGGGCAGTATTTGTGAAAAGGCTGGCAAAAGGATTGAAAGTTTTTGCAGAACAAACGCAACAACAACAGCAACAACAACCACAAAAGACCACAACAACAACAGCAACAACAACCACAAAAGACCACAACAACAACAGCAACAACAACCACAAAAGACCACAACAGCAAAAGCAACAACAAACAAGCAATGGCAGTAGCGCCAACAGCAATGACCCAAGCCAGGACAACTGAAACGTTCTGGGAACATCACCGACTTGAGTGTCTTTAACTTCAATGTGCAACTCTCCTGCTTGTTTTTGGCTATGGATTGCAAGCATTTCAATTCCTTAGTCGATTGCCAGTTTGCCCGAGTACACTGAAAACGAGGAAGGCTTTCGTGGCTTTGCAATCAAGGCGCTTCAGATGAAAACCAAGATTCGCCCAAGTAGAAGCGCAGCAAGGCGACAGGAAGCTGTGAACGCTCAACCCGAGAGCTTGAACAAATAACCTGAGCCAATAAGTCTTTGAAAACAAAAAAACATCTAATGCAACTGAAAGTCTTGAATGATTTTGCATGGACGTGACTGACGTGACGGTGAAAGTCTTGGATTGTGGAAGGACTTGAACCACTTGAACCAAGGAGCTTTGTTGACCGAATCACATTCGGAAACGATATGCAAACAAAAAGAAAGTCCAGTGAGTCCAGTCTGTGTGTCAAATTTCTCGAAGGCCCATCTGAGTGACTCTGCCTCACCGAGAGAGACTGCCAAAAGGCACTTAGTCTCAGTGTCAAGTTGCGCAAGTTGCAATGCAACGAGCACTGGACGAAGCACAGGCATTTCCGGTGTCAAGCGAGAATTTGGAGAGAAGCGTAAGCCAATCGTTTTCAAGTTGTCAAATGTGGAATTTTTCTTTGCCACATTTGAAGCAGCTCCTGCAATGCCGATCAAAACCTCTGCCACTCGGGCGAAAGTTGGAAAAGAAAAGGCTTCAACCATGGGCTCCGTCTGACTTGCCAGGCCTGTTTGCACAGCGTGAGGCATCCCGGGAGGTAGCAAGTCATAGCAAGTCATAGGTAGTTGGTGCTAGGTGCCGCATTAACAGAAAGGTTCCCCTTAGAGCGCTGGTCTGGGTACTGTTTGGAGCGGAGCATCACATACAAAACCCTTTGAATTCCAAAACGTGCCGGAAAATTTTTTATTGTCTTAATTCGCTTTTATTTGGTTTATAGTCTAAGGTTTCTTCGTTCTTTTCCGTGGTTTGGTTGTTGTTTGATTCCATATCTTTCATCCTTCGTTTTTCCGCCTCGGAGCTTGTCGAGCTCCCAGAAACGCGCTTCTCCGAGGCGTGGGCGATGCACAGCCTGACTTTCCTCTGATTCGACCTGATGTTCCTCGGTCGAAAACCAAGAAAAAAACGGTCGAAGTCGAAACGGGAGACGACTGAGACGACTTCGACTTCGCAATTTGGCATTTTTGTTTTTTCTTCAAAATCGCTACAAAGTTCACTCCAGAAATTCTCATTTTTTGCACATCTAACATCATCTAACCACAAAATTCACCTACCAAGTTTGGTCTAGCAGTCTAGCAGTCTAGCAGTCTAGCCTACATCATGGTCTTTTAGGCTCGTTTAGACCCTTGAGGCTGTTGCATGTTGCTGTTGCTCTTCCTGTTCACGGACGATCTCCCCTGTGCACGTGTCAGATGCGGAGCTTGTGCCTAGAGCGGACAAGTATGGACGAGACAGATTCATAGATTCATGGATTCATGGTATGAAAATGTCAAAAAAACATTGGTTCCTACAGTTCCCTACATGTTCCTACTCCGGCATTATGCTTGAATGCGATGAGCACCCCACAAGTCCAAGTGGAGAACTTGCATGAGGCTGAGGACTTCCATTTTGTTCCAGAATCTTTAGCAATAAACACACTCAGGCCAATTGGGGCTTACAATCCGACGATTAAAAAATGCTTGTGGAACATATCGAAAATTCACAGAAAAGCATTGTGAATGCTATGATCTACATGCCCCAGAAAAGCACAAGTTTTGTTTCCGTTGGTTCGGTTTTGGAAGCATTTTGGATGTCTGACACATTTGTCACATTTGACATTTGTCGCCAAGATGCCCAACATCTGCATCGCCCGCTGAACTGCTGCATCAACCGCTGCACGAACAGAGGATGTGGTTGCAAACGGTTCCGCCAAATCTCTCAAAGATTTTTCCAAAGTTCGTGTTTCTGTGGAAATGCTGGTTGGCACAGACTCCAACAAACACTTCACTGACTTCACCGCATCTTGAGCACCGCTGTTTCCACCTGTCAAGAGTGTTGCAAGTGCTTCATCTTTCCAGGCACTCAACAAATCCTGCCGTACAAGCTGCCGAGCTTGTAGTTCTTCTTGCTCCAAAGCCTTGAGGAGTAAAGCAGATTGGATATCTCTCAAGGCTTCTGCCAGTTCGGTCTCATCAACTTCTTTGGTGGTGTAACCATTGTAACTTGTGTTTGTGAAATTTCTAATGTTAAGAGCCTTTTCATCTTTCAGCAAGACTGTGCGCATGTACAAAGCCACTTCCTCGGGCAGCAACATCTCACATCCTTGGCCTTTGGCCAATCCACGCATTCGCCAAGCACCTTGTTGTAACTCACGGATCGACATATCTTTCCCAATTGTGATGCAAGCGACCTTAGTAAAACAGAGAAATAACACAATGTTTTAAAAAAAATCGCAAAGATATGTTCTAAATTCAAATATTAAATATCGATATTGTTTGAAGCTCTTCTACAAACAACCAATGGACCAAGGCGCTCCGAGGGGTGGTTGCTGAATGTCAATTCCAGTGGTATGCGGTTGATCGAAATAACAAAAACGTCGTTCTGGTCGGATATTTGCATCTTCCAATGGTACGGCCTGTGTGGCACCTTTCAACAAAATCATAGGCAAATCAGTCCCACGCGCCAAAAAGATACATGCATCTTTCACGGAGTTCAAAGGACTGTCCATCAGAAGCTTTGCCACCTCTTCATTTTCCAAACCACACAGCAAAGCTCCCGTATCAATCAAAGCACAGAAAGGTGCAAGTGTTCGTGACTGCCGTGTGGCGACGAAGTCCAGCAAGCTTCTAGGTGTCCAGCCGGAAGCCAAACAGCGCAACGAAACCACCTGTGGTGATGTCAAAATTGCCATGGTTTGACCATCTGTATCATCAAAGTCCACTGATGGCATAGTTGATGGCAGGATGTTGGAAGGTGTTCCTGAAAAGCCCAGGCGCACTTTGAAAATGCTCGGAGATGCCAACTCCTGGCAAAGCAGCCACTGCGGAAAAATTTGGTTCACCCAGTCTGTGTTACTGCCACCGACTTCAGCTGGAAAAAACAACCATGCTGACATACATGCCTATGAACAGTAAATAGTGAAGAAAAACCAATGCTCAAACGGCGTGAAGTGAACAAAGAAATAACAATCAGAGGAAGGGTTTCAACCCTTCCAGCTATGTTGCCATGGCACGTATTCGGTTTTGCGTCCAGTCATCTTGGTGTGGGGGAAAAATCGCCACATTTGTTGAAAGGTTTCAAACAGCTTGTGCTTTAAGACTGGTATGGACAACTATTTGCCCATGAGCCATGAAGTTAGATGACAAGGACAAAGAATGACAAAGGAATCTGTACGCTGGAGAGGTGGTATCTCCGATGTATGTGTGGGAATTGAAGATTGAAACATGAACCGGAAGAGAGGAGATGGGTTTGGGTCAAAACTTTCAGTGTGAACATGGATCTTGGAATCTTGTACCATGTTCATCACATGATATGCAGAGTGTTCAGACATGCAATGTCTCGTCAGGTCGATTTAACATTGGTCAGAGTGTCAAAATTTTTGATGGCAGTGCATTGGAGCTCCTGAGCACAAGCTGAGAACTTCTTCACTTGTGTTGGCGTTGCCTTTGGAAAAATGTCTCGTCTCAAATAGAAGTAGTAGACCTCTGGGCGTCGCCGCCAGAGTTTCTGGAGAGTCCGAAGGGTTGGCGCATCGGGCTGCACCAAATCCAAGGGCAAGACGTCGTCACCGGCGTCGGTGACGTCGTCACCGGCAGGCCCGGCGCTTGCGGCGCTGGCGCCCGGCGGCGCCGTCCAGTCGCGGAAGCGACAAAAGGCGTCGCGCTGCGGCGGCGGCGTGGCCACGTCCTTCAGGAGCTCAGACTTCATCCTGAAGCGAAGCTCCAAATGTGTTCAAATGATGTCAAAAAATTCAAATCTCTAAAAGTGTCATTCCATGACATAAAATGACACAATGGGACACAATGTCTTAGAATGACAAATCTTCGTACAGTTACAGTAGTCACATTTTTGAAAATTTCCGTCTGTTTTCTATCATGAACTCTTACGGCTCTGTGGCATTCTGCCTGGTGCTGTGAATTTCACTGAGCTTCTCACAGCAAAAGCATTGACTTTACATCTGAAAGTCTCATGCCCTCGTAACCGAAGGCCAGGATACTCAGCCTGAGCTTTGAGTGCACTTGATGACGCACAAACAACGCATCGGTGGCTTGAATCGAGAAAAAAACATCTACAAAGCTGTTGAACCATGGAGTGAGAAAGGAGCACTGAGATATCTAAAAAAAATAAGTTGAAAGGACAGCTTGCAAAGAAGCATTTGGGAAGAAACTCATGATACTGGCAAACAATTTGCTGATCAAAATGCTATGAGCATAGTGATTAGTGGTTGATATGTCGCCAAATGTCAAGGCGAACCTGAAGTTAGACGGAAAGTTCAGGTGGCTAAGCTGGCTAAGGTGGATATAGATACCTACTTCACTTGGGAAGTTGGACTCAACAACTTTTTCGTGTAAATTTCTCAACTTCGAGTTCTCAGCTTTTTCGGGTAAAAGGACTTTTTTCTTCTGGACTGCTGTGCATCCGCGCAAAACGTGGTGGCGTCACTGCAGAAGGTCGCTAATGCGTTAATGGTGGTTACATCAAACACCGCGAGCACCCCAAACATGAGTTAACACATTTAACACACAGAAAATCCGAAAGGACAAACATAGCTGGATATCAATGCAAGCGGTTAGCGTACTAAAGCAAAGCTAGGGCATTGTTATGGGCATTGGACGTTGTTCTGAGCATTAGGAAGTTGAGAAGTTCAGACGTTTTGGATGCAAGTGAGTGATGCCATGTCGTCAGGCTTCCAAAGTGGGCCTCTTTCTCAACTCATATCGGAAACTACAAATTTCGAAGCCAAACGCGGAAGAGGTGTGGCATGTGGCCATGGCCCTGCCTGAAAAACTCAACAAGAACGCAGGGCAACTAAGTGCAGAACCCAATGGCCACATCAGGATTGGCCTGGTTGCGAAAATGTTGAGCAGAAAAGCATGTCAAATTTCAAAATATGCAAATTGGATGCAGAAATTGCATCGGAGTTCACTGTGACGGAGTGCGGGAGCCATCTCAATGTGTTAGAAAGTTTGGACTGCACTGAGGCTTTTGCAAATTCGGATGCCAATGAAGGCGTCTCCAAACCTTTTCACAACAGCTTTGATCAGCTCTCTATCAGCTTTTTACATGTTTGACTTGTTCAACTCTGTTCATTTCTGTTCTGTAAAAACCCTTCTCTCTCACTCTCTCAACATCAGTTGCACTTGAATTGAATCAAGGAGATGAGGCTGATGCAGGCTGCATACCGCTGTGTACTGTAGGTGTTTTCTAGCAAGATTGAAGCAAAGAATGAAGCTACACGTCCCAATATGTTTATCTTCTTATCATCCTTGCAGTCGCTTGATTCTGAAAATTGACATGTACCATCTTGACTTGTTCCATTTTGAATACTGTACTGCAAAGCCTTTTTTGCTTCATAAAGCCCTCTACCGACTCTACCGTTTGGTGTGCCTGTGAAGGGAACAGCAACTTGCAAGCGCGTTCCCGTTGGTGCATAGCCACGCATGGTCAAATCCAAAACGTCTTTGTGTCGTAGTAAACCATAATGGACTCGATTCACTTTACTCAAAACGAATGGCAGGATTTGCTTCAACCATTCACGGCTCAAGAATAGCAATTCTGGCAATTCTGCTTCGGGACTCGACTCGCTCTGCGACTCGTGCTCCAAAGCCTTCATAACATCACTCTGACTCAATGCCTTCGTTGCTGCATGATTTTTCAAATATGATTCATAGAGCCAATTTCTCAAAGGTTTTTCAAGGTGATCAAAGTAGAAATCCTCAATGGCTAGGATCAAGTGAGGATGCTCTCGCAAGGCAAGCTTCCGGACTCCCAGTCTGATTGCCTGTGGCGACAGGCACAGAAAAAACACAGTGATCATTAGAAAAACGAAGAAAGGAAGAAAAATGAAGTTTCAGGAAGAAAACATTTTCATGTGAATTTTCTGAAAATGATCTAAGCGAAATGCTTGTGCTCACTTCTGCAGACCAGGGCAACGCCCATGTATCCATATCATTTCTTATTAAATATTATCAGCTCCCATTTTCTGCTTAGGGACGTGGGGTTCCAGTGTCGTCTTTGGTTTACTTCCTAAATTTTTTAATTTGCTCTGTTGGCTCATATGTTAATTCAATTACGCCTTCACGTGTCCATTCAATTTTTTGATGCTGTTGCTTTATGTTAATGTGTCGAGTCAGTCAATTCATGTTTCCTCTCAGTCCAATTCTCGGCATCTTTCTTGTCTTGCCATCTTCAATGAGTGGTAAGGTTTTCACAAGTTTCTAAATATGATTTCATGCATCTCGTGGTTTTTTCTGAATCCCTCCTTGACGTTCTGCCAGTCCATCTCTGTCCCGTGAAGTAAACCGGCTTAGAATGCCAGAAGCGACACGTCGCAACGTTTTTGCCACGTGCTTCTTTTGGGTTTCTCGCCCTCTCTTTTTATCTCTGAAATTGGGAAAACATCCTGGCCTCATGACAAGCTGACAGGGCAGACGTCGATGCCGAGTTCTGTGTCTGAACGAAAGGCTGGAGCAAATGCAGTGGCAACTCCCAACGGTCAGGAGATAATTTCAGGGGCTCTCGAGGTCCAACAGGAAAGTTCCTCGGATTCGACTTTGTCGACTCGAAAGCTTGTCGACTTCAACAACTTCAACAACTTCAACTCAGCTTAGAGACAGTTCAGACATGAGTGGATGAAGGATGAGGTCCACTTCCTGAGATTGCAAGCATTCGAATCCTTGACTTAAAAGAAATATTGGTGCTCCAAAACGTTCCAAAATGAGTGAAATCTGTTCACAGAAAATTCCGAAACAACTCACTGAGAAATCCGTCCGGAAGGTGCAAATGATGCGTCAATACAACAAGTTGGCTTGCCAAAAGTTGGCGCAAAAGCGATGAAACAACGTACAGTAACAACGATGTGCCAATTTTAGAAAAACACGTTTGAACAGAAACGGCTCAAAACAAGTTTAGCTGCATCTCCGAGCCCGTGTGTGAAAGAATGCCCGGTGCTCGTTTTTTGAAACCCGTGAAACGTCTCCCCTAAAAACTTCTTGTTTTTCTCTTGCTTTTCTTGAAAACAATGACAAATCACATACAAAACACACATAGATACACACATATAGTCACATAATCCTACATAGTCTAGTTGTATCTGAATCTGTTTTGGAGGTTTGCTGGGTGAGCTCGGTTTCTCCAAAGAACACGAGCAGTCAAGCCGTATTTGTTAAAAACAAATCGCATTGCTCAAACAGTCGCATTGCCACCGCGCGAAAGCAAGAATATTGCAAATTGCAGGGCTACTTGGACACCCTTCAAGTTACAAAAACAGCATTAATCTGGGTGATTTTTGAATACTGCAATCTTCATGGGGCTCCTGTTTTGATGGTGCTATGATTCACCTCTGCAACATATGATACCGTTTTTATTCTCAGCAAAGACCTCCGCCTATGGTGGTTTGGCACTAAAAGATTTGAAGAGTTTAACATATTCGGAACCAAAAGACCTTTTGCGTCATGCAAATGATTTTATAGCTTTCAGAGCTCGAAGTGGTGTGCGTCGCTTCAAAACTTCAGAATGTAAACTGCTGAGGTACGTCCAGCACCACAATGGCCGAGCGAAAGGTCAGCAGGATTCCACGGAGGCAAATGCTGATGAAGTCCAAGTCGTCCCTGTGCGTCCACAAAGTCATGTCACAATGTGGTTTTCAGAAATTGAACAAAGAATCCTCCTATCGTCTTTTCTTTACAGAAGTTAGTCCTTCAGTGTTCTTCCATCTGTACACGTTAATGCCTACTTCAAAAATCATCAAAATCATCTGCTTCTGATCATTTTAACTTTTTCTCTTTTCTTTTTCCACTGCCCTCTTGTGATTTTTACACCTGAAAATTCACCAAATGCAGCAAAGTCCGAACTCAAAGTACTCAGACTCACCAAAACGGTCAAGGGTCTGAGGCGAGAAATCAGCAGCATGTGGGTAACGCTTCTCAGCAATTTCCATGCACCTGGGCTCATGATTCTGCAAAGGCGTTTGAAAAAGCTGAGAAACTCAGCGCTCGTCATTGAAACTCGGTACCCGACTTCATGATATCTTTAGGGTCATCCAACTGTGCTTTTGCTACCTGAGAAAGTTTGTAGGTCGCCTCCACGAATGACAAAATGCAACCTGACAAAAGAAACTCAGGATGGAAAAATGTCAATTTGTGTAAAGTGGTTAAGACATTGAAGGCTTGCACCAACAGCGAAACACATAGAAGAAACTCAGACCAACTTTCGAAGAAAGCCAATGGAACGAAGGGAAACTCTTTTCCCTTTCAGGGGTCATTGTGAGTCGTTGTGCATGGAGTGAAGACGAATGAAACCAAGCTGCTTTTCACAGATGAAGCTGTTGTGCAAACCTGAATCAACAAAAATCCCACAGAAGAGAAGCACACAACATGTTGGGCGAAGGAAAGGAAACCAAACGTGGTCCATGGACAGGAGAAACAGTTCAAAGACTCTGGCTAGAACAGGCAAATTAAATCACAATAATTTCGCTTAACAGCAAAGAGACTTCCCACACTCGAACAGAAAACCCTGTGATTCGCAAGGAGCAATTTGAGAAAAAAATGCAAAAAACCTCCAAAAGGTCCGGAGAAATAAGGAGACACGGCTTCACGGCTTGCTTAGATTTGCTTGAGACACTGCGGCACACTGCACCACTGCCATCTGAACCTGGGAGGGTTTCATCTCTCAATCTCCATGGCAGTGGTGCATCCTGCACTCCTTTCATCTCCATCCTACACTGTGTGCAACTCATCTACGTCACACTATGACATTCTCCAATTTCTTATTTTTTGTTCACGGCATTGCGATGGATGTGTCAGTTTCCAATTCGCACCTTCCTGAGCATCGCATAGGCAGCTTTGCTGCTGGCATCAGCACGGTCAAAGCTGAAGTGGTAGACAGGTCGGAAAAATGCCTTCAAAAAACCGAGAAACGCTGTGAACATGCTGTGGAAAAGTCACTCATGCAATCCGAATGCGACGAGTCGGCATTCATGACTTCGACCCATTCGACCTATTCGACCTATTCGATCCATTGGATCCATTTCAGTCGTCTCTCATGTTGAAGTCAAACTGTTTGACTGAACTGACAGTTTTGATCGGCTTGGTCTGAGTAGTTCTGTCTATCTAACGCATCCAAGCTTCCTGTCCAAAGAGGGCTCGCATGATAGACAAACTCTGCGAAAGCAGCGGGTCCGGCACCACCTGTGCAAATTAAACTAGCAGATTCATTGCGATTTTCTATGACTTTCTTTTGTACAGTTTGGTTTCAGTTGTCTCAAAAAGAATCCCAGGATCACAAAGCCAACAAACTCGAGAAACAATCATTAAATACATCAGATACATATATATAATCATATATATATATATATATATGATATAAATTACGTATCATACATAAATATACATATCCTTCATGTTGTATATTATTCTTAAGTAGAATATATTATATACAAATATAGATTATAAATAATATACACTATATATATAGTATCCTTGTCGTGTAAGCATTCTGAGCTCATCTTTCAGCTGCAAACCTGTCAAGCCTGATTTTGAAATAAATCCTAAGCTGCCAGCCAGACTTCTACTGTTCAGTCTATTTTTTAGTTTTCAATTTGAAACGTGAAATTAGAACATCTTCGTATCTTCCCACACATTTCCTTTTTGTGCGCGCCTGCAGAACAAGTTCCTCTGCCAGCAGAAGGCTAAGCAAAGGAGCAATCACAGCTGACTTGCCTTCGCCCATGAGTAGCTGCCTCACCAATGGTTGTCCTGACCTACGCACGTCTCGAGACTCGAGAGTGACTTGATGTAAAACGACACGGGAAGATGAGGCAGAAACATCCCCCAAAGGCCTAGGGCCTAACACTGTGACAACAGGATGCAACAGGCACGCTGCCCACTTTTGAGAGATTTTGATGGATTAAAACAAAAATAATGGATGAATTCTGGACGTCTGGAACGTCTGGAACATGAAATGGGTCCAAAAACAACCTGATCTCGAAACGTTTGCCGCGTTTGCCTTGCTGCATCCGTGAAGCGCCGCACCAACTTCAGTTGCCCAGAACGAAGGTTGCCCTTAACAAAGAGCCACTCGAAGAGCAAAAAATGAGGATCCAGTGCCACACCTCAATTCTTTAACAAACCAAAACCACTGAAACCAAAATCGAACTGAGAAGACATACCTTTAATCTCAATCGAATCGATTCTTTGACGTGCTTTTTTGACCAAAATCATCATTTGCATTCCGATATGACTTGACTTGGAAATGAACATGATCAACTTTGTGATTGTATGACATGATAATACATGATACATAGCAAAAACTATGCACAAACTTACAAATGAATTTGGTTCCTGCCCGGCCTGCCCCGTCGGACGACACAAACTCTTCACAACTACCCAGCTCGGCGGCAAGTCTGGATGAAAGATTTTGCAAGCTGCGCCATTCACCACCTGAGCACAGGGCAGTAGAATCAATAGAAATGAATAGAAATGAAAAGGATGTGTGCGTTTGAGGTGTTTTTTCTTATCTTAAAAAATCATATGCTGAATGGCTTAACCTGATTAGACTATTGCGACCAAAATGGGTTAAATATTGACAACTAATCCGCTTGAGCCACTTGATCAAACCGGTGTACAGGCTTATATAACTTATATTTGTATGATCACATCTAGGCTCCTAGACTCACGTCTTGATGTGCATCACATCTTCGATGATTGCATGGAAAAAGAGTCACTTAGTCAAGTGAGTCTCGTGTGAGTCTCGTGTGAGTCTTGTGAGTCTCGTGTCAAGCGTGTCAAGCGACTGCTCAAGACGTCAGGCAACCGCCTCCAGCCGAGCTGGGGAGGCAAAAACTTTCAACTTCTCGAAATGTAAAACAGATAAATCACATTAAATCACATAAAAATACAAAATGTACAAAATGTACCAAGAAACATCTAAAAAATACCATTTCAAAGATATCATAAAAATATACCCCAAAGAACTCGACTCGACAAGGTCTCCTGAGTTGTGCTGCCAAGGCATAGCCGTGGTGCAAAGCTCGCCGCGCTGCAGTGGCGCGAGTAGCTAAGAACAACGTCGTCAACGTCGCTTTCACCAAACCTCAGAGCGAAAGCAACGTCGTCATGTCATCCAAATTTGAATTCATTGAAAACATTCACTATAACTAAATCTCTGGTGGCTCTCTCTGTTTTGTTGTAGTCATTTTTTTCAATAAGATCACTATGTGGGATATGACTGGGATATGTATGGAATCTGTATGGACATGTCAGATGGTCCAAGAAACATTCAGGCTGCAGCACCTCCAAACATACTTTTGGATCCAAAGAAGAAGGTAGAAACGAAGCAAACACCTGGCCGGCCTTGGTGACTTTTTTTTTTGGCACGAACACAAAAGAAAACAGTAATTTCAAATGATTCAAATGTTTTGCATTTCTATTTTCCATCTTTCGGATTTGGCTGGTTTGGGAGTCAAACGAACATCCAATTACAATCCAATTCGTGTCATCTCATCCTGTCCCCTTGTCGTCCCTTCTCGCACGAGGTCATGACATCTTTGGCCAAGATGGACGCCAAAATCCATTCAAAGCTGAGCATCGGCGGATGAAATCCTCAGAGGGTCGACCTCGACGGAAACCTTCAAAGCTCTCGGTGTTTGCTTCTCATTTTCTCCGTAAAAATGTCACTTCAAAAAAAATGACCCAAAATGACTGGAAAATGACCCAAAATGTCCAAATGGACAGATTTCTGTCAAGCTTCCGCTGACCACCTCTAAATCCCAGAGTGCGCGATGGCTCTCGGAGGCCTGGTGCAGCGGCCTAGCAGCTTAATGGGATTGCGAAATGGCACGGGCAAAAAAAACATAGCAATGCGAATGAGAAATGCCAAAAAATGCGAAACAGCAAATGTTGGCAGAACACAATTCTTGGTTTTAATTCTGCAAACATCTACTGCATTTCATCTTCTCTCCTCCTTCCACATCTCGTTCTGATTCCAGATCCATCTACAATCTTTTTGTCTCACTGTGTGACGGCTCTAAGACCAAGACCGTCGAGACCAAGCCATCATCGCTTCTACTCCAAGCTGAGCTCGTTTCATGTCTGCATCCCGCTGCGCCTGCACTGCATGCTGAGCATACATGAACATACTGCAGGACTGCATCAAAAATCTCAACCAACGTGGCATTGAATGGCATCTGAACTCCACATCCATACCATATCGTCCATACCCTATCGCCCTATCCGCTGTCGTGGCATGAAGTATTGATACCTTTTGATGACTTTCATTTCCGACTCCTGTAACATGTTGAGCAGTGCTTCGACGTCGCCCACAACGTCCTGTCATCACAGTCCAAGGTGTTCAAGGAAAACTGAATGCCAACCATAACTCAAATCATAGGTTGGAAAAAGGAAACGGAAACGACTTGCTGTGACAATGAGAAAAAGATAGACAAAAAGGAAACGGGACTGAAAATAACTGAAACGCAGGAACTTTACGAGAAAGGAGAGAAACAGGATGCTTTTTGACTTCGTCACATGTCTCGCGATGTCTCATGTCGTGATGCGCTGTGTGCATCCTTCAAGAGCGATGCTTGGCATTCACGTCCACAAAGTCCAGTCAGTCCACCATGAGAAGTCTTGAACTGAAGTGTTGGCTTCTCCTGTGCTTTGGGCAGCTTGTCAATCTTCTCATACTCGTAGGTATTCTTGTATTCACGTGTATTTTCATGTCATTCATATGATTCAAACATTTTTTCTGAATATTTTAAATCATTTTATGTTTCAAATGTTTCAGATGTTTCGACGATTTGGAGAACTTGTCACTCCTCCTGTCGACTTTGGGCTTCGAAGGCAGCGGCTGAAGCTTTCCATCGCTCCACAGTCTCCACATTCACACCGCACCGAGAACTTTTTGAAGTTTTCACACTCAACCTGGGACAAGTGGGACAAGGACATGACATCCTGTGGGTGAACAAGAACAATGGGAACAAATCAAAGTCGACTTACATCGACTTCGAAGATGTGAATTCTCACAAGGATCCAACCGATGCAAACCATTCCACAAAGGCCCCAAATGTCGCCATGAAGGAGGGTCAAGCACTTCTTTCACAAGCCTGCGCAAATGAAGCAGTGAAACACACAAAAAACAAAAACAGTCTGAAAACATTCATGTTAAAACCTAAAGCAACACATTAATTTCGAATGAACATGTTGACTTTTGAAGATCTCTCACTGATTTCTCTGTCCATTTGAACGCTTAGTCAATGACTTGGCTTGACGTGCACTGCGTGCAACCAGGCCACAGCTCTTGTAATTGTGGGCATCCAGCGACCAATGCTGGCTGATGCGCTTGCAGTCTGTCGGAAAGTTGGACATGGACGTGTCTTTGAACAGTTTGATAGCGTTTGTTCAGGTTCAACTAATTGGGCCAACTGCCAATTGAGAGTCCATTTTTACAGTCTTAGCAAGTCACTGGTTGCAATTTCCAAAAGCACATCTTCATTCGGGGCACGCAGTGATCTCGCTATGGGAGAGCACAGGCCAAGCAGTATTGACTGGAGACTCATTGCCCAAGATGCGACAATGGCAACCAAAGTCCTCTCAGGAGGCAGGGCGGATAGAATTGGATTGAGGTAGATTATCAAAGGAAGTTTAGCTCAGAAACTTCCGATATATGAGCAACATCTCAGTAACGTTAAGGTCAAGTGGAGTAGAGCCCAGAAGAGTTCAGCAGAGTAGAGAAGAGTCCAGTAGAGCCCAGCAGAGTTTTACAGTTTAAAGTCAAATGGAGTCCAGTAGAGTTAAAGTGAAGTGGAGTAGAGTCCAGTAGAATTAAAGTCAAGTGGAGTAGAGTTCAGAAGAGTTCAGTGCAGTAGAGTAGTGTCCAGTAGAGTTAAAGTTAAGTAAGGTAGAGTCCAGTAGAGTCCAGTAGAGTTAAGGTCAAGTGGAGTAGAATCCAGTAGAATAGAGTAGAGTAGAACGGAGTCTAGTAGAGTTAAAGTGAAGTGGAGAAGAGTTGGAATAGAGTCCAGTAGAGTAGAGTAGAGTCCAGTAGAGTCCAAAACAGTTAAAGTCAAGTGGAGTAGAGGCCAGTAAAGTAGAGTAGAGTCCAGTAGAGTTAAAGTGAAGCGGAGTACAGTGCAGCAGAGTCGTAGAGCCCAGTAGAGTAGAGTGGAGTAGAGTCCAGTAGAGTTAAAGTGAAGTGGAGCAGAGTGCAGTAGAGTCCAGTAGAGTCCAGTAGGCTAGAGCGGAGTAGAGTCCAGTAGAGCTAAAGTGAAGTGGAGTAGATTCCAGTAGAGCAGAGTTCAGTAGAGTCTGAGAGTCCAGTAGAGTCCAGTAGAGTAGAGTCCGAGTACAGTAGAGCCCAGTAGAGTAGAGTAGCGTCCAGTAGAGTAAAGTCCCGTATAGAGTAGGTTCAAGTGTCATTTTTCGGACAAAAAAATTCAGTAGAGTCCAGTAAAATAGAATCAGAGTCCAGTGGAGTCCAGTAGAGTGGAGTCCGAGTATAGTAGAGTCCGGTAGAGTAGGTAGAGTCCAGTAGAATAGAGTCGAGTAGACTAGAGTTCAGTAGACTAGAGTCCGGTCGAGAAGGTTCAAATGTCAGTTTTCGTGACGGGCGCAGCATTTGGTGAAGTTCAAGTGTCACTTTTCGTGGCAGGCGCAGTACTTGGTGAAGCTCAAGTGTCACTTTTCATGGCAGGCGCAGCACTCGGCGAAGTCCAAGCGTCACTCTTCGTGGCAGGCGCAGTGAAGTTCAAGTATCACTTTTTGCGCCAGGTGCAGCACTTGGTGAAGTTCAAGTGTCACTTTTCGTGGGGCGCGCAATACTTGGTGAAGTTCAAGTGTTACTTTTTGTGGCAGGTGCAGCGCTTGGCTTCAGCAAGTACTGCGCCTGCCACGAAAAGTGAGACTTGACCTGCACCAAGTACCGCGCCTGCCAGGAAAAGTGACACTTGAACTTCACGAAGTGCGGCACCTGGCCACAAAAAGTGACACTTGACCTGCACCAAGTACTGCGCCTGCCAGGAAAAGTGACACTTGAACTTCACCAAGTACTGCGCCTGCCACAAAAAGTGACATTTGAACTTCACCAAGTACTGCGCCTGCCACGAAAAGTGACACTTGAACTTCACCAAATGCGGCGCCTGTCACGCAAGACTCACATGCCTAATCCTCATCACATATGAAACCTTATTTACAATGCGCGGAGCAACGGCTGTCCCCTTCCAACCTCACCAAATACTGCGCCTGCCACGAAAAATTACACGGCAAAATTTCAAAGCAAATGTCCGAAAACTGGTGAAACGTCATTTCCAACGCCGAGCATGACCCGAGCATGATCCAAGAATGGAACCGTCAGTCCGCAACCCGCCTCGCAACCGAGGTTACTTTTCGAGCTCACCACAAGCATTTTCTATTGAAAAATACGACATTTCGCGCCCAATCTTACATTCAAACATTCACCAAGTGCTGCACCTGCCATGAAAAGTGAGACTTCAAGTGTCACTTTTCGTGGGAGGCGCAGTACTTGGTGAAGTTCAAGTGTCACTTTTCGTGGCAGGCGCAACACTTGGTGAAGTTCAAGTGTTACTTTTTGTGGCAGGTGCAGCACTTGGTGACGTTCAAGCGTCACTTTGCGTGGCAGGCGCAGCACTTGGTAAATGTTTGAATGTAAGATTGGGCGCGAAACATTGCATTTTTCAATAGAAAATGCTCGTGGTGAGCTCGAAACGTAACTTGGTTGCGAGGTGGGTTGCGGACTGACGGTTTCATGCTCGGATCATTCTTGGATCATGGTCGGATTGTCCCCGCATTGTAAATGACGTTTCACCTGTTTTCAAAGATTTTCTCTGAAACTTTGGAGTGTCGTTTTTTGTGGCAGGCGCAGTATTTGGTGAGGTTCGATCGTGACCACATATGTGATGAGGATTCAGCATGCGGGTCTTTCTGCCTGGCAGGCGCAGTATTTGGTGATGCTCCGTGCATTGTAAATGTCGTTTCATGTGTGACGCGGATAAAGCAGGCGAATCATTTTGCGTGGCAGGCGATGTGTTTGGTGAGGTTGGAGGGGGACACCTGTTGCTCCGCGCACCGTAAAGGACGTCTCATACGCGATGAGGATTCAGCATGCGGGTCTTTCTGCGTGAGAGGCGCAGTATTTGGTGAGGATGGATCGTGACACCTGTTGGTCCGCGCATTGTAAATGACGTTTCACATGTCACGAGGATGAAACATGCGAGTCGCCTTCCATGTCAGGCGCAGTATTTGGTGAGGTTGGATCGTGACACCTGTTGCTCCGCGCATTGTAAATGACGTTTCACATGTCACGAGGATGAAACATGCGAGTCGCTTTCCATGTCAGGCGCAGTATTTGGTGAGGTTGGAGGGTGACACCTGTTGCTTCCCGCATTGTAAATGAAGTTTCATATGTGACGAGGATCAATCGCGCGTGTCGCTTTGTGGTAAAGAGCAGTTAGTACTGGAGTAGTACTTTGTAGTACGGAGTAGTACTGGAGTATACTTTGTAGTACTTGTAGTACAGAGTAGTACTGGAGTAGTACTTTGTAGTACTGGGGTAGTACTTTTGTAGTACCGAGTAGTACTGGAGTAGTACTTTGCAGTACGGAGTAGTACTGGAGTCGTACTTAGTAGTACAGAGCAGTACTGGAGTAGTACTTTGTAGTACAGACAGTACTGGAGTAGCACTTTTCAGTACTTTGTAGTACGGAGTAGTACTGTGTCCTGTTTGGTCCGTAGAAAGAGTCGCATGTCGTTGCGGACTGATCTGCGATAGTTAGGTATAGAGACTTTAGCATCATCTAGAACTGGCTGCCACATGGAGTTGCCCGCTGCAACAAAGCCAACAGATGCATGAATCAAGGTTGTCACAAACGATTCTATGAGCACATGTTCTTCTGAAGTATAAATATTTTACCTTTTGAAACTTCCGCCACCGCCTCGTGCCGCTCTACTGGTATATTGAAGTCTAGCCGTCTATTTTTTGCTTTGCAATAATATTGAACCGTATGCATGTGCCTCATTGACCTTGTCGGAAATCTGCTCAAAACTTTCTATGATTCTGCTTGCATCTTCTTACAAAGTATCAACCATCCTTCAACTTGACAGATTGCAAGTGATCTTTTCCCCTGTATATTTCGCACTGGCCTCTGTTTTGAACGAACTTCCATGGAACCGATCTTCGAAACCCCGGCAAAAGCGACAAAAACGCGGAGCGCTCCGTGGCACTTCGAGGCACCGCCAAGGGCAGCGCCTCTGCGAGTCGAACCTCCGAATTTCCTGATGTCAAACGATACAGGTGAGTCTGTCAGCTTCAAACTTGTCTAAATAAAACACTAGACCACACTCTGCAATGCCTAATAGATATGCATCTCACATGTGAAGGTGTTCTTTTGAAGTCTGTGTGCGATTAATGTTACTAAACCAAGATAGCATCGTCCATCGTACTAGTACTCCTAAAACATTACTACTACTACTACTACTACTACTACTAGTACTAATGCTAATACTAATGCTAGTACTAATGCTACTACTACTGCTACTACTAATATTAGTACCGCTACTACTAAAACTAGTAAGAAGTACCGCTAAATAATACTACTACTACTACTCCTACTACTCCTACTACTACTACTACTACTCCTTCTACTACTACTACTACTACTACTACTACTACTACTACTACNACTACTACTACCTACTACTACTACCTACTACTACTACCTACTACTACTACCTACTACTACTACCTACTACTACTACCTACTACTACTACCTACTACTACTACCTACTACTACTACCTACTACTACTACCTACTACTACTACCTACTACTACCTACTACTACTGCTACTACTACTGCTACTACTACTGCTACTGCTACTGCTACTGCTACTGCTACTGCTACTACTACTACTACTGCTGCTACTACTACTGCTACTGCAACTGCTACTGCTACTGCTACTACTGCTACGGCTACTACTGCTACGGCTGCTACTGCTGCTACTGGTACTACTGCTACTAACTACTGCTACTACTGCTACTACTGCTACTGCTACTACTGCTACTACTACTACTACTACTACTCCAACTACCACTGCTGTTAGTGCGGGAGCTGGCTCTCGGATTCTGACATACCCCACCCAACTTCTCCCAAACAAAGCGCCCGAACAAAGCACCAGGCAATGGCACCCTGACATGATGAAATTACGCCAGCGTAGACCCTAGATGGCCCCAGATACTGTGAAGGATTTTGCTTTTCAAAACTAGAACCAAACACCCGACTTAGCATCCAACAATGTCACCTCAATATCATACTGTGAATGCCTCCAAACACGCAGCTGAGACATCGCATCCAGCCATTCCAGCTAGACATGCATCAGGCTTGAAACACCCACCCAGTCAAGGAGCCTCATCATGGCATCCGCAGCCATAGCCCCCACCAAGCAATTTTATAGCACCCATGGCACCCACCCAGCAATGGCACCCAGTGCCGGCACTGAGCAATACATGGCATCTAGAAATAGCACCCAGCAATACGCACCACACTGCCACCCCTATAGCTACCGCTATCGGAACGAAAATCTGCCCCTTGGGACTTTGGGACATTGAGTTGAGATCAAGGCATATGCGGCATATGGCATACACGGTCCACAGATTCACAGATACGTCTCTAACTTTCCTCTCATGATTTCATTTGGGCTCGAATGAGCCAATGTCCAATAGGCCCAATGGATACCACTTTTGTTTTATTGGTAGAGCAGAATGCTGGACCAACAATGTTCCAACACAGCTCTCAAAAACAGTTGCAAGCAGGAATCATAAAGACGACAACCACAAAATATGAAGAACAAAAAGAAACATGTAGGAAGCAATCCAGAATTTTGGTCAGTACACTTGCAAGATAGTTGACCAAACACTCGGTGCCGCCAGCCTTCCAGTGGAGCAAAGTGTGGGACATCAGGACGTGCAAGAGCTTGATCTTTGGGAAGGCGATCCTTTCCCCAATCAAACCTCGCCATTGAAATCCTATGGTGCCATGGTGAATTCTGGTGCGCGTGTTGTGGTGAATTCTGGAAACACTGCGACGTCATGATGCAAACTTGCATGGCTAACAGCACTGTCTGCAGAACTTGACCAAGTGGCAATTGGTCCACCCAAGCCCTTCGTTCTTTGCCTTGACAAAATTCACGTTTCACACTTTTCATATGTTTTACTTATCAACTCGAGCGAATGAGAAAAGTGCGGCTGACCTTGCTTTTTTGAATCAGGCACATTTCGACAACCGGCCATTTGGGCATTGCATCCGAGGTGCTTTGTCCCGGCACGAACTTGGCGAGTGCACTGAGTCGTGGTAGTTGTGGCATTTTTTCAGATGGTGTCGTGTTGTTCAAGAGATACAAAACCAAGAGAAGCCTTCGATCAAGGCTGCTACTGTCACCTGAAAAAAGTCCATGTGTTGTGTGCAATGGTATGCTGGTATGCTGGTATGCTCCTGCTCTGATCAAAGCGGTGTAAGGCAATCAAAATCAAAATCTGTCTTTCTCAGGGCCCTGCGAGCAACCGTGAAGAGCAAAATCCTGAGATACTTTCAGATACTTTGAGAGACTTTCAGCTGACAGGCTGTGCTACGTGCCTGATAGCCAACGACTGCATCTCTGGAGAACAGCCACGTTCCCACATGTCCAGCAAAGTACTGAAAACGCCTTGCATGCACATGTTGTGTTGGCAAAGCCGTCGGAGATTTCAATTGTTGGCAAAGCTTGGCCTATTTCACCCACAGCTGTCACACTATTCTTCGCCTTCTTTCAGACTATTGTTCTGCAGGACTTCCAGCAAACTTGGCCACAAACTATAGTCACTATAGTCTTGCTTTTCAGTGAATTTCAGCAACGGCTCGTTTTTGATTCCTCAGGCTGAATGACTATGTGAATCAGAGAGATGAACTGCACGGGACAACTTCAATACTTGAATCTAAAAAAGTGCTTTCATTAACAAAAGGACATTTATTTATATGACCCGTTCACTTATCACTCTCTCTCTCTATCGGGCTTGGCTCGTTGCCGTCTCACAAAGACGCCCTCGTCACTTATCACTGCAAACTATTGAAGAATAGCAAAAAATAGCAAAAGGATCTTCCATCTCGACATCTTCAAGGGTCCAATGCAATCAATGTCCGAGATGGACTTTGTATTGTGGAAGGTTTCGCGTTCCTCCGGGTCAAGCACAGCCTCAATCCAAATTCCTGGATCTTTCCGTTGCCATTCTAAATCTGCCTTCTCTAATCCTTGTTTGCGTGCTGTCAACAAAGTACGCCTCCATCGAATAAGACGATTTGCAGACTCCATGTCACTTTGCATCCGCAAAAGGCTTTCCCATAGCTCCATTTCTTCATCTAAGGAAAGGCAACAACTCCTGCTAACATGTGCTAAATGGGAGATGTAACTTGCAGCATCGGCAAATGCACTTGCTGCCAATTCCAGACTCATCCCTTCGTTTCGTAGAAGTGCATGAACAAGGCGTAAACGGACCTTGTCTCATGGATGCTGTGATGCGTGCCAGTGAAGGATGAAACTTGTGGAACTTCAGACAGAAAACCGGAAAACGGCAAAGCGGTCTATTGAGTCTATTGTTTTTTTTTGCGTTGCGTTGCTGCATTGCTCCTTGAGTGTCCCTTGGTTGCATCGCTGTTGTTAACTCTGTTTGGCGTTTGAGTTCTGCGAGTTTTTGCGTTTTCCTGGCATTCAGCGTGCTTCTCCTGATTCTGTTCACAGTCTGCAATGGAATTATTTGCGCTGCATTTTGGATTGTCGGAATCATTCATTCCTCACAAATGTACTACTACCATGCTTGCTTTTTAATGAGTGCCATTTGCATGGCTTGACATCATGAAACAAGGTTGCTGTACTGTATTATAAATTCATAGAGCAATAAGAAAAGGAAACATAAACAAATATAAACAAATATAAACAAATATACTGCAAAAAAAACACAAAAACATCTCTTTTTCGTTTCTTTCTTGTTTTTTCGTGGCGTTGCAAGGTGCTGCCACTGCATCAGGAGCTCGATCAGAAGTATCTGAAAGTGCCATCCGAAATGCTCGTTCTTCATCCTGCCGCAGGGCATCTGTTCCTGCTGTTCCCGCCGCCGAGGCACAAAACGGTAACAACTTGGCAGCACCTTCATAGTCACGTTGCATCAAACGACACAGAAGTAACCATAATGCACTCAACAACGATGGACATTTCAAATCAGTTCCCGTGGATAAAGGCAAATCGTAGACAGCTGTTGGAGTCAAAAAAGCATCTTCGAAGTTCAAATAAACCTCAATATTGAATGGTTCTTGATAGCTATGCCGTCTTCTCAAGCCACCAAGAGGAGCTATCACCTCAACAGGTGCCCCCACAAAATCAGAAAACGACGTCAGTCTTTCATAGCCTTTCCAAATGCATTGAGGTGAGTGCGACATTTACAACTTTACGGTTTTTCGAAGCGTTGCGAACCTTTAGACTTAAGACCATCATGCTAAGCTGCTAAGCCTTACTTCATGTGGCCGATTTTTTTTTTACATATCTGTCTCTCCGCCTTAGCATCCCCGGCTTCAGATCGCAGCAGGAAGCAGTGCGGTGGTAGAGCATATGGGCAATTCGGCAAAAGTCGACGGATCGGTTCAAGGCCAAACGCTTCCAAATACATTTGGCCTCGACAGACACACTTTGATCAAATAACATAGCCAAGCAACGTCTAGAGGAACGAGATGTGAAGATGTGAAGATGTGAAATGTGTCTGATTGAAAATGTTATGCCAAGAGACCACCATAAGCTTCACAATAGAGTTTCTTTTTGAAGGACAAAGTCGCTTGAGTACCAGTACCAGTTTCAAAAACTGGTCCCATGCGGAAACGAAATCGAATCTGCAAACGAGGCATTTCCAGCACTTCGACATCGCCCCCATTGCCCCAAAATAAGACATGCGACAAGGGCTCCACGCAACTCACCAAAGCTCCGAAGCGGTACAACGACGCCGACGACGACGTGGCGTCCGTGGCGGAAATGGCGTTGGCTTCCGCAAACCGCGTCGGGTCCTGGAGCTGCAAGTCGTCGGAGGAGCGCAAAATCGACGCATGGCGGCCCTCCTCCGACAGTTCCAAGCGCAATGCGTAGCCAAACCAACGGCTCTGCCCATCGCGGGGCCTTCAAACTAAATGTACAGAAAATGTAGGGTCAAAAACATCAAATAGATTACGGTACTGTAAATAATACATTAATAGATTATTTAGAAACTTCGAATTGAATTCACAGAAACATCACCTTTGAAGACATGACAAATCACATGGAAAAACATCAAATTGTGTGATTCAAAACAGAAGAATGCATTCATACTTGTTCAAAAAGTGTCCCGGACTTCCATCAATGAACCAAAGAATCACATGAATCACATGTATACGCAAGTCAGCTAGTGAGCTCACATCAAGTCTCACAGTGCACAGTAAAATCCCTCCATAACTTTTGCAAACAGACTGCCTGCCGTCAATGCAAGTCTCAGAAACTTGCCAGAAATGAAATCGATTTTGCAAAAGAACTTCTGGAAGAAAACCACGCAAAAAGCGCTGTGGCAAATAAGTTCCAGCTGCACTACGCAGAATCAAAGAACGTGGATGCGACATCAAAGGTCTCAACTGACCTGCTTGATTCATCAAAGCTTTTGGAACTTTGAAGAGTTCAGGAGTGTCGTCTGGATCGGCAGAGAACAAAGTTCGATGTCTGCATGAGGTCCAGATTGCTTCCCGGAAGGCACAGCGACCGTATTCGTGGATTTGATATGCCACCAAATAGTCAGGACATTGCGGCAGGGACTCAAATTCTAACCAAAAAGACCTTGTTGTTCTCAAGGACGTGTTCTGAACTTCGCATACAAAAACAATGTTGTCAGAAAGTATGCAAGTTGATTGTTTGCTGTACCAGCGAGCTTGTTTCCACCACTCACCAGCAAATTGCATATACCACGGCTCCGGGGCATTAAGCAATGTAGGATCTGCTGGCGGTGTGGACAGCAAAGCCCTCAACACCTCATGCCCGGCACCTGAAAGGATGTTACGGTTACGACTTGAATCTTTGGAAATTTGAAGTGCATCAGTTTTCTCCACTTTCACAAACAACACTTTGATACATTTTGATACATCATGGTGTTCCATCTGAATACTCCGTTCTGAATATCCTTGAAAGTTGATTTGTGAAACCACGGGCCTTGATGATGCTTTTGCAAATACTCTGACAATTGGGTGACCTTCAACTCAGTCCATGTCTGTTCCCGCCAAAGGATACCGTTATCAGTGTGGGTTGGGTGAAAGACATACGGGACGGGTTCGCCCTTCGTCCCGAGCTTAATGCGATGCTTGTCATAGTCCAAGGGCAAAGTGAATTCCGGAGAAGCGGCCTCAACTCGGAATTTTTGGTTTCTGACATATTGAAAAAAAAGAAAAAACATGCAGCAACAAACACTTCAAAAGGCACTTCAAATGAGACACAAACACACACACACAAACACAAATGTGCAGGTCTTGCAAGGATAACAAACCCAGCAAAGCTGCGACAAATCTTGCGATTGCTACCAAAGGAACCCAAATTTCAGCAGTGTATTCCACCCCGTGGCATCGAAAACTCAATCGCTTAGAATACAATGAATGTGAGATTGGCAGCACATTGGGACGCTCCCCTCTTCCCAAAGCTTCTTGATAATCCTCAGTTGGCAATCTCCTTTGTACATTTGTCTCCCCTTTTTCTCCACTTCTGGTTTTGGTCAAATCATGTCAAACCTCATAGGGCTCACAACTCGTCATATGTTTCAGAGATATGCTTGCTGCATTGAGATATTACATTATCTATCTAATTACTTAGTTTTAACGTATGCATTGCATCATAAATTTCCTCAAGATCTTTCAGATCTTTTCCAAAAAAATCGGATAATCGGATTCCATGATACGAAAAACAACTGGGAATTTGATGATTTTAACCGACTACTACCGACTACCTGACTACAGGCCTTCCAACTCCAAGTGCTGTTGAAGCTTCTGGGTCGTCGAAGCACTCGGAGGGCATCGGCTGCAAGGTTTCCCGTGACTCGAATGGACAAACAAGCAATCAAAGATAATCAAAGCCATCTTTTCACAACAAAAAAGACATGACATTGTGCACATTGACATAACCTTGGCATGCTAAACTGCTCTTCCAAGTTTTGAAACTTGTTTACTTCTTCTTTTGTTCATTGCTTTTCACAATGGAAAACTGAAAAACCCTGGAAAGCCCGGAAATCCAAAAAAGCTCACGTTTCACATGGCCGACCTCGAAGCTGATGTTGGCTAAGCCCAAGTCCACTCGAGCTCCTGGAGCACTTCGTGGGGTCAGAACAAAAAACAAAAATACAAAAACAGGTCCACAAAACAATATGTTTTTTCAACATATTTCAAGATGTTGTAACATTTAAATCATGTTTCAATATGATCAGGGTTCCGTGTCCAAAGTGTAAAGACCAATCCATGTTAGTTTATCAAATGATCACTAGTAACAAGAATACTCACAATCATACTTATAGAAATAATGTCGCTATACTAGTATTAAAACATTTAATCAGAATATCCGATAGTAACACAATGCTACAATAAATGATAAAGGAAATAACTCAAATCACTGTATGATTCAAGACATTTCGGCGTCGCCACAAATCTCCTGTGAGCCATGTGTCCTGAACTTCCTCAGCCTGAGCCGCGTAGAAACAGCCACCACTTCTGAGGCCCAATTTTTGTTTTCTCGCCTGGCAAAGTGAACTAAGTTGGCAAAACATCTTCAAAGTTGTATCAAATTGTAAATTTGACATGTCAAACTTTGAAACAATTTCTTTTCATGGCTTTCCAATGTCTCCATCTATTTTTTCTCATGGAAACTGCTGCGGGGCGCCTCGCTGAGACTTTCTAGCTCTTCCCATTTGTGTCGCACCTCACGGTACTTCTGAATCGCCTCTTTCACATCACCGCCCACCTCTCACGTCCAAAAAACTAAAAACGCTTGACAAATATCAGATATTAAAAAATCACAAAACAAATATAGAAAGCAAAACATGTGAAAGGTTCATTGGAAAAAACAAGACTGGAAACTTTAAGCACAAGCAAATGAAAACATTGACGTGATGGGAACTTTTCGTTTAGGGAAAGTTAGGGAACTTTGCTGGAGGGTGGGCAGTATGGATTTTGCCTGTCTCTTATAGCTTTAGCTATTGGGGCTCTTACTTCCAGTATAGGGGTGAGCGTTTGCATTTTTTTTGATTCGTTGTGGGGGGGCTGTATGTCGGGCAGGGTTTCGTCCAAGGTATCGTCCGATGTTGAATTGGTGGCATGTATGGGCGGGTGTAAGCAGTTTTTTTGGATTGGTTTTGCGGGGGCTGTCGTTTGCAGGGAACCGTTTGAGGACAGATTTTTTGGATTCGTCTTGGGTCCGCAACACGTTTCTTCAATGTAATGATGCAAAACAAATATTTCGTGTTTGCTGCTGCTTTGTCTCATAAAACAGAGATGTTATCGATGCAAAAAGTGAAATTAAGGATGTAAAAAAGGATTCCTTATTCTATTTCCATCCAGCACCTAGATTCGTAAAGGGGTGTTGAACCAACACATTGGCACACAAACCATAGTGTATCTTTCTCTCTCTCTCATGATCCTGTCAAGTTCATATTTATTTGTATATAGTAGACGTGTATTTTTGTTTAGTTATATCATATTTGTTTCTTGTCCAGAAATATCTTTGTAAGAATGTGCAAATATTGAATTGGTTTGAAGCAAATTGTGGAAAATCGATGATACCTTTCCATGCTATTTGGGGTCTATGCTGGCATGAAAAAATGGTACCCCGCCCTCGAAAGTCTACCTTTTTCATGAACAAAGGGGGTACCATATATATATATATATATATGTATGTAAATATAAATATACACATATATATATATACATGTAAATATACATATGTAAATATATATTTATTTACTATATATATATATATACGTGAAAAATATACATATATAAATAAAAATATATGAAATATATGTATATAAATGTAGATATATATTTCTATAGATATGTAAGACACATGAATTCATATAGTCAGTCATGAAAAAAACTGAAGAAAACAATATTACAGAAGTCTTGCAAAACCAAAAATCTACAAATCAAAAGAACTTTGAGAAAACCAGTCTGGAACATTTTTGGGAATTTTCTCGAATTTTTTGCTTTTTGCATTTTTGACTTCCAAGATGTTTTTTGGTTTCTCAATGCTTTTTGATTTTTTGTGTTATTTTCCCCCTTGACAGCCATATCATGAATGGCACCATATCTGGTGTTTTGAAGACGCTCTTACTTGAGACACTGCAAAAAACAAACACTCAGGCTTTTGTTTTTTCTTTACCATCGAGTCTTTACCAAAGTCTTGATTCAAAAAGTAACAACCCTTTCAAACAGGGAAGAGTAATATCAGATAAGAGTTCGATCAGAAAGGGGCGGGCTGTATCAAGAAGACTTTGATTGACCCGGAAGAGTCCCACCAAAGGGTTCGAGAAGGAAAAATAAGAATTGAGAGTTGTGAGAGCTGTTTTTAAACAGGGGGAGTAGGATCAAAGAAGGAAGAGTGCCATTGAAAAGAAGAGCAGAAAGAGTTGATATAATTTCAAAAAAACGTTCAGTAAGAAGGAAGACATGTCTTGCAAGAGGAAGCGTTTGAAGAGGGAAGGGCTTTTTAAAGGGAACACTTCTATCAAAACGAAAGAGTTGGATTGGAAACGGACGGGTTTTATTTAAACACACTTCAATTGATACGGAGAAGCCGCACTTGGTTTGAGAAGGAAAGAGGATTTAAGAATTATGAGGGCTGTTAAAAGAGGGAGAGTGGAATCCATGAAGGAAGAATCGTATTCAAAGGAAGAATTTGATTAAAATGGTTGAGTATTGAAACGAAAAAAGAAAGGCCAACAAGGAGGAAATGTATCAAAAAAAGAAATGCTTAAAAAGGTAGCATTTAAAAATCAAACAGTTTGATTGAAAAAGAAGAGTTTTATCGCAAAAACCATATTAGTTGAAGGAGAAGGGTTTTATTGAAAGAAGACGACTTGGATGACTTGTACTTAAGAAAATGGTCCGGTTTAAAAGAAAAGGGGTCTGATGAAAGAGCTTGACAAAAAGGGAAGCCTTCTCTTTAAAATGAACGGTTCGATTAAAAAGAAAGAGAGTTTGACTAGAAAAGTGGGGCAGGGTGAATTTGAGCAAGCAAAGTTTTATTGTTGAACCAAAACAGGTAGATAATATTCAAGAAGACTTTTTGAAAAGGAAGAGCTCCGTTTGTTTTTGGAAATGGTTTCTGTACATCAAAACGGAAGGGAACTTCTGAAAAATCAGTGATATGCATAGGGTATTTTGATTAGAACGCGTTGAAATGAACTGCTTTAACCGAAAGGGAAACATTTTGATTAACACGGAAGACTCGTACCAAACAAGGCTCGGGTATCAAACAGGGTTCAAGAAGGAAAGAAGAATTTAAGAGCCTTGTTGAAAAGGACCCGTTTTGTTTAAAGAAGAGGTTGATCAAAATCATGGGTTTTGGTTTTGTTGAAAAGGAGTACTTCACTATGAGCACGAGCTCATATATTAAAGAAAACAATCCTCAGTGACTACCAGCCTTCCTGCAACAAGTGACTAACTACACTTCAAAACAAGCAAGGTCAACAAGATACTTGTCCTCTGGTCATCACAAACGACAAAAAATGGTAGACTTTCAGGGGGGGGTAGCAAATAAAAAGACAAATATATATGTATATATACAGATATATACATACATTTTTTTCAATCTAACGCCCTTGGCACCTAGTGCAGGTGCATGTCCTAGTACCCTTGTTTGAAAAAAATTAGAATCCGATATTGTGGTGATATTTCAATGTTGCGCCTCTGACAGAATGGAAGCACAAACAAAAGTTGAGGCACTGCTCTCGGCACTGGCACTGCTTGCACTGCTTCCTGCCCTTCCTGCCAGTTGTTTCTGCATGTTGGGCACTGCATCAGGTGGCAGCTCGGCTTCTGCAATGATGCGATATCCATAGACGGTTTCGTCGCCATAACGCAGTGACATCAAACGTTCCAAAGAAACTTGGAAACATTCACCTTCAACCACGATACCAGGTGCATCGATACCAGGCCAACCTGACCGAGCTACATCATGACGTCCAGCCTTCCACAGTACTTTCTTACTGTGTTTGTCCTTCAGCTTGCCATTGGCATCAAAATTTCCAACGGAAATACTGAGGAAATCACCTGTCTCCAAATGACTCAAAGGATCGAATCTCAGAATCATCCGAGAAGCCTTAGGCATTCGCACCGTTTTTCCCATAAAATCCTCATTGTTGATTGGATGACTCGTCTCCACGACACGATAACAGACTTTCGGAGTTTGCTCTGCTGCTTGCCAAACCAAGGAAGGCATTCGTTCACTGCCCAAAGCTCCACCTGAGGGATTTCAAAATCAGAAATCTCCAAGAGAAAGATTTCCATCTCTTTCAAGAAAAACGGTGTTACAAATGTTATTGAAAATAGGAGTTCAAGTTACTAAGTAACACTTCCAAAAAAAACAAGGAGCAGCTTTGACTTTCAAAGGTTCTCTTACTGCGTGTTCATCTAGGCTAGAAAGTTTTGTGGTGGATTGAAGATTTCCGAGACATTTTGGGTGTTGAAGAGTTCCATAAAATTCGAAAGAGTTGCAACTTTCTTTAGCAATGCAGCGTTGACACCAGGAATGATCACAAGGACTATTGCCAAAACATGAACTCCAAGCGGCTTCAAAACATTCTAACAGATTCTATGTCTTAACCATGTTCATACAAGAATGAGATGATTGCAATTATTGCAACTGGCTATTTTGTCTCTATTGTTCTTTTGTTTGATTATTCATTGCATCACCTGCAAATGCTGCACATCCGAAATTCTACGAATTCGCTGGTTCGAAACATATATCCATCCCATTGACCCTGAAACGCATTGGACGGTCAAACCTCTTCAAAGGTCTTGAAATCTGTTGATATCGCTAACGTTTTTTTGTTTCTTGTTGGGCCTAAGATGAAGCTGAAGTACTTGTTCCTTTCGCTCACATCTTCTTCCACTGCTTTCAGCAAAAGGATCCGATGTCGACTGAGGGTGCTGAAAACCAAATGGATCATATCTGCTTG
Source organism: Breviolum minutum Mf 1.05b.01 (assembly GCA_000507305.1). Taxonomy (NCBI): domain Eukaryota; class Dinophyceae; order Suessiales; family Symbiodiniaceae; genus Breviolum; species Breviolum minutum. The sequence continues at coordinate 58,763 of DF240223.1, forward strand.
ATCCCCTGGAAATTCCACAGTCGCTAAGTCCCCAATCTTTTCACTCCACAAACTGAAAGTGCATGAAGCAACTGCTAAACTCTGTGTGTCATCGTCTTCCATTTGCTCTTTGGCCGGCCAAGCCGTCATAGCAAGGTGCGCATGACACTGCATCAACACATCATAGGCTTTCGCCGCATTTGCCTGTCGAATCCACCTTGCTAAAACTTTGCGAGCAAACTTTTGAGTGAAGCGACGGAAAAGCTTGGTATGTTCCTCCAAACATTCCAAAGATTCCGCAGAAGTTTTGGCAAGCTTCGCATGTTCCATGAAATCTTGAAGTAAAAGTGCCACATGAACTGTGAAGAGAAAGGGCTGTACCAATGGTCCATCAAAACTTCCACAGGCCAAATCCTTCATGGCTTCAAAAAGTTGATTCAACAAAGGCAATATCAAACGTGGAGATGTTGTGAGTTCTTCATGCAACCAACCGAACTCCACAGGCAATGTCTCTAAAGAAGGAACTTTCCAATCCTTCCAGCTTAAACTTCGAGTTCCATATGATCCCGGCTCGAATAGACAGGAGAAGAAGACTCGCTGGAATTGACGATGATGCAAAAGTGAGATGTGGTTCGGAATCACAAAATCAAGAAGTAAAGGAATTCGAAGACCTTGAGGTTGAATTTTGGCAAAACTTGATTCAAAACTTTGACGGTTAAATTATCCTCTACACGTTTTTGGCTGAAAAAGACTTCACCCTTCCGGAAAATCATTTAGACACTTTTTAAGAATGATGTTCACTTCTAGGAAGAGACTGTGATTCATGTTGAGAACGGGCTTCGGTACTTCCAATGAACCTGTTTAGAACAACTTGTTTCGACTGGTCATGTCGAATCGTGTGAATCGTGCCTGGGCAGTTGAGAATTGACAGCAAACACTCTGCCTGTTGCTGAGTCAAGGAAAAATCGAAATCTGGAAGAACGGATGTAGAGAGGATCTCATTCTCCAAAGCAGCACCAAAACGCACATAGGGTAATGAAGGGCACAGCACTTTTGGATGTGTTAAGGATGGTTGCAAGAAGAGCTTATTCGGATGCCTTTGAATAAGGCTGCAAACATGATCGACTTGTACTGCAACTTTTGTTGGCGGGTTGAAAACTGAAAAACTGAAATCGATGTTGGCCACTTCATCGACACTCAAAATGTGATCTATCGGTGCAGTTGCTCCACCATCCAAAGCCACGAAGAGACTTGGGACTGAAGCCAATGTCATTTGATAAAAAACGGCCAAATGTAAAGCCAATTGCCATTCTGGAAATTCTTCCAAAAAGTGTTTGTCAAAACCCCAAGCCAAATCAACTTCCCAATCTTGGTAAGGTCGATCAATTTTTGGAAGGATCTGTGGAAGAGACGATTTGAACGAGGATTTCAAGGACCGAAGGATTTCCAAAATGGATTTGCCTACGCCGACTTCTGATCCTTCACCTTCAGGAGGTCCGAAGAGAAGTGATGAGTCTTGCAACGAGGTATAGAGACGATCAGGTTGATCACGACGATCACGTTTTGTTCCAGAACCTGGTCGTTCTGGTCGAAATAGAAGCAGAAAAAAACAAAACATTCCCTAATTCGAATTCAATCTCTGTGGAGTTTCTTGGTTTCGAATTTTGCGTGTTTCTGGCAGTAAAAAAATGAAACTCCCCTTTTCCACCTGCATGTCGTTGGCAAATCCGGCTTCGCACTTCGCCTCAAAGAAAATTCCAAATGGAAACTGAAACAATCCAACAAGGAGTTTCAAGGAGCTGAGTAGCTGTCAGTAGCTGTCAGTAGCTGTCACAGCTTTTCTCAAAGTGGAGTTCATGATGGCATTTGCTTGCTTTGAAGTTGGGTGAAATACATTTGCTTGCTTTGAAGGCCGGATTGCAAGGTTGTGAAATGTCCCAAATAGAGTACGTGCACATTCTTCACATCCAAACTCTGACATCACAAAAGAATAACAGAAAATAAAATTGAAAACATGGAACCATCAATACACAGTAGTTTTGACATGAATGAACCCACACACACATGGACACGCGTGCGCACAGGGGCTTTCTGCGGCTTGATGCAGTCATGTGCACTGTTGCATGCCATCTTCGGTCAAATCGACCGTTATTTGAACTTTTGCTGACTTTAATCTGACTATAACATCACGCACACGGACCACTGTTGTGCAACTATGTTGCAAGCGGCAGGAGACAACATGGGCAACCAAGCTGTAAGATCTGCAAAATTGGCTGGTCGACCCTCTGGCTTCTCCCAAGGCTGCAATGACCAAATGGGCGAGCCTCCGAATTTGTCTTTGCAAAGCGTCGCAAAGGAAGTGGATTCCGTTGATTTGGATTTGGTGAGCACAATTTCAAAGAGCTCTAGGAGGGATGCCATAACCAACACAGCTGTAGCACTGGAACTACGTCCCAGGGAAGATGATCGTATCGCCGCCAAGTAGTGTGCTGCCAAGCGATGGATGCCACGAAGCACTTGAGCTTCGTTGGGACAAAGCTCTGTCCAAAGACCACGGCCTTCCATACATGAAAACATTAAACATGAGGTGTGTCAAGCTGCATCAAGGTGTCAAATGCCTTCAGTCTCGTAGAACATACAACAGAATGTTAAATGTACTGAATCAGAAATGTTATAATTTTGGAGAACTTCGAAACCAGCGCTGTTCGCTTTTCCCACTTTTTCTCCCTGCCTTCAAACACCAACGACTCCACCACTCCGCAAATCAAACGCTTGGAACGCCGAGAGCAACTGAGCGTTTCTTCCAAACGATCCTGGCTTTGGAAATTAATGGAATTAGATAAAAAAATACCAAACATTCAAAAACAAAGCCTTCATTTTTCCTCCAATTCACCTCATATGGGACGCTTAAAGGTCACAACATGCCAATGCACATGACTCATCCATATGCACATGCGACTCATGCATATGTTCATGCTACATCATGCTACTCGATTCATGATTGTTGGCCCCAAAGCCTCTGCTATTGTGCTTCTGTCTCTACTGACATTTGAATTTCTGAGCAGGTATGTTTTTACATGGTTCTCAAATACCCCTCACCCACTGATGGGGGCTTTCGTGATACTCGAATGCGATACTCGAATGCAATCGAATCAATACATGCAAAGAAGGGCACTAGTCTGCTGGATGTATCAAGTTGGAAAACGCCAGGGCTGTACCATGATGCACAAAACACACATACAATGTATAATTTATCGCAGGAACTTTAGAAGTCCAACGTCCGACAATATGGACTGATGAAAAGCAGAGCAGAGACGTAGAGCCAGACCAGAAAAGACAAGATACAAGTGCGTGAAAGTCAGAAGAAACAAGATACAGTCGGGCGAAATGTTAGGAAAGCTGCGACTCGCTGTGTTTTCCAAATGATTTGAAGGTCAGGAGGATGGAAAAGTAGGCTCACTAAAGCGGCGGGTGCGGAGCCATGTGGTCAGAACAAATAAAAAAATGGTACGCCGCTGTGGCGCGAAGCACGTTTCCAAGTCAAAATGTACAAAGCACACCAGGTTCCGACCACTTTTTGAAGTTCAGATGTCAAAAAATGGCAGGTCACTGTGGCACCAAGCGCGTTTACAAGTCAGAATGTGCAAAACAACCTGCGTTTTGGAGCCCTTTTGGAGGTTTCGATGTCCCAAGGTGTCCGACAGAAGAGATCGAAAGATTGATGCTCAGGTAGTCAGTGAACCAATCAGTCGTCAGTGAATTAGTCAGTTAGTCAATCCGTCTGTTAATTTGGTAGCTGGTTAGTCAGCTAGTCACTTAGTCAGTTAGTTAGTCAATCAGTCTGCGAATCAGCTAGTCAGTTAACTAGTTGGTCAGTTAGTTAGCTAGTCACTTATCTAGCTAGTCAGTTTGTCATTAGTCAGCTAATCAGTTGGTCGATTAGTCAGGTATTCAGTCCGCCAGTAAGCCGATCAGTCAGTTGGTCAATCAGTCAGTTAGTCAACCAGTCTGTTAATCAAGAAATCAGTTAGTCAGTTAGGCAGTTAACTAATTAGTCAGTTAGTCATTAGTCAGTTAGTCAGTTGGTCAAGTAGTCAGTGTGTCAATCAGTCAGTTGGTCAGTCGGACAGTGAGTCAGTGTTTTTGCTTTGTCATCTTTGATTCACAACAACCAATCTCTCCTATAGGTTTCCGACTCTTGAAACTTCCGCTACCGCCTCGTGCGGTACTGGTGAGAAACATATATTCACTTGTCACCGGTTTCACATATAAATTTCAGGAAAGAGTCGCACATGAGGACGGCTTGTGTCACTGCTTCCAGTGTGGGGCCACCAGCAGCCGCTTGAGCGGAAGCAATTCCTGTCAAGTCCACATGAGGATTTGATGCTTTAGATGCAGTAGGCCCTGCAAATGCACTTCGAACATCGGAAGGTATTAGAGCTGAGAGGAAATGCAATCGAAAACCGCCAAATCCACTGCCACCCTTGGGATCGACTGAATCGACTGCAGCATCTATTCTTTCTCGATTGAATAGCCCCAGCCAACGCATGGGAGGAGCAACCAGCCAAATTTTCTGCAAACAAATGTGTACTCGTTGCAGCGCAGTTGAGGCTTCTGCATCTCTTGCACAACGTCTTGCCACTTGTTTCAACGCTATGGTCAACATGATGCGATCATCTGTGTTCAATTCTGAATCGGAATCTGCAGAATCTGGAAACCTTCGAATCTGATCAAGATCTGCCACCATCTTTTCCAAGAAGAAAACACGAAAATTGAACATGCAATGCTTTTGGGCGACCTTGGACACACCAAGATCTGCAAGTAACGTTCTCAGAGCCAAAAACATACATTTTGCGTAGCATGTTCCTGCACGCTGAGGAGTTGTATGACCTGCTCCTGAACCAGGAACATCGGCAGATTTTAATGTAGGAAGTAAAACTTCGTAGAGCAGAAAACAATTGTGAGAACGATGTCGCACAAAATACATCCGGAACCTGAGCAAACATAAGCGTCAATGTAAAATGTATCAATGTATCTGCTGGTAGCTTGTTTGAAAGTGTTGCTGGCTGCAATCTAAAAACCAAAAAAACCCAAGAGAAAAAGACAGTGACAAGATGTGACAAGCAGCAGTGTGTACAGGAATGGCAAATTTAGGCGATCCTCTTTCACCGGACAGAGACACAACCTAAGAGGCTGAGCTTTCGATCACACTTTGACAATTTGACATGAAGATCTTTGATGGAAAAATGTGAAAGTCAAAGTTTGGTCAGAAAAGATACAAGGTTTTGAGTTGAAAAGTTGAAAAGTCAAGATGAAAAGTGCTTCAAAAGTGATTTTCATTTCGATAAAACGAAAATATTTTGAGATTTTAAAAGATTCTGACTTTTCTGAGGAAAGTTCGATTTTTTGAGGTTTTTCACGTTTTTTTTTCATTCATTTTTCATTCATTTTCAACTTTCACGTTTTCAAGACGTTTTTTTTTTGTGACAAACAACTTTTTTCTGAGGCTTCAGACCCGGTTTGGTAGCGTGCCTTGCCCTGCTGCATTTGTGTCACATCGCAAGCGTGGAAGATGTGAATCCCAGCGCCCGAATTCAAAATTGTCAAAGCAAAATCACCTGAATGTTCAAAACAAACAAAAGTGTTTGTTTGGACAAAAAAGTTTTGAAAAAAAAATCTACACAAAAGTTTGACAAAAATATTTCAATCACATACACAAACACACAAATATAAACACTACAAACACATTACAAACATCAAACGACAAATGAAACATCAAAGGACGTCACAAGGTGGAAAGGTGGATCGGTGCATCTGAGACAATCGTCTTAGTTACTTAGTTTGTTTGGATCTTCAGCCAAGAGACTTTTGGACGTCTTCTCGATCATATACCTCAAATGGCACAATCTTCGCGGAATTGCGATTGAAACACCTGAGGGAAAAACAGAGCTCGGAAAACCGGAAAACCGGAAGATGCAATCAATGCAATCAATGCAATCAAGGAACATGAGAGCATGACCACCCGAATCGCCTGAAATGGAACAATTTCAGTGACAAGCCACAAACTTTGTCATAGCGCATAGTCAGATGTAATGATGTAATCAATTAAGGATAATTAAGGTGTATATAGGTGAATATAATAAATTGTATACTGTATAATATGTATAAATGATAGATATTCAGAGAATCATGCTCTTTTCTCGCCATTTCTCCACGAGTTTTCATAGTTTTCATCATGTTTCATGGGTTTCTCTCGAGTCCTCAAGTCCTCCGTTCTCGTTTCTTCGTTTCTTCGCCTCGCCAGCCTCCTTCGCACAACCAGCGTTGCCCGATCTCCAAAGCGAAAATCTCCCGCCTGGATGTGAAACTGCGAAAGTTTTGTTGAAGATTTAGGGAAACTCTCTGATCTAACTTTGACTCAACCAAAGTTGGCAACTAAACACGCTCTTTGTAACGCAGGCAATGAATGATAAGTGATAAGTGGCCAAAAAAAGGTTATACAAAGCAGAATGGGTGGAAGTATAGTCGAAAAGAAAATAAAGAAACTGCACAAGGTCACAAGGACAAAAATATGACAGGGTGAGATACAGTAAGCTCACAAGGCAAAGCAAAGCTGGGCATGTGCTGAGTTGGCGGTTCTGGACGGTTCTGGTGGTCCAAGTTGCTGAGAAGTCTTGCACCATCGCATGCCATCCTCAGGCAACGGCAGTCGTGACCGTCGGTCTCCATGACAAGATGACAAGCACGGATTGGTTTTCCATGCTTATTAGAAGATGCTTACCGGCTCGAAATGCATTCAAAAAGGTGTCGGGTCGAGTGGCTACAGGTACGAAGCCTATCGGGTGAGCATGCATGTTTTTTCAATGCAAACATCTTAAAGTTTTAAAGACTTTTAAAGACGAAATGTAGCCAAACGTAGCTTCAATTTGAAAACTCCAGTTCTAACGCTTAGTTCTGTAGACGCACCGAGTGCACTTTGGCAAACTTACATATTTACTTGCTCTCCCAAAACTGCTCCTGTCATGTGGCACTTTGGAACAAAAGTCAAAAGTCCTATGTTTTGTATGTCTTGTGACATTTTGTGACCTTCTGCCACTTCTGCCTTTTCAATTCCGGGTTTTTCTATGTTTGTCGGACGTTCGTGGTTGTTCATGGCTGTTCGGCCTCGCAGGCAAAGGCGTCGTGGCCGGCGGCACCACGTACCAAGGCCTCCTTCAACAAACGCAATGCTTCACCTCAGGCGCAACAAAAAGAGAAACACCACAGGTTCTGTCGCAATGGAATCATGTGATCTACACCAAAGTGAGTCATTCCTTGCATGCACTTCAGTCACTTCAGCGCATATTGCGGCAATTGAGACATGAAAATCACCTCCGCGCATTGACAAGTAACCACTACTATAAACCATTGTCAACCAATATCCACCATCATTTAACCTTTTATGGATACCTGTTCCCGGGCAGGTCTTGGTTGTGGTCATGTTTTTTCCATGGTTCGTTGAAAAAACAAGCACCGCAAAATAACCAGCTGAAATAGGCACCCAATAACTTGCGGATGATATTTGTGATGGCAAAGGATGCCGTGAGTGAAATCACAGGAGAGACAGGTAGTTGGTTGAATTTTCTTCCACGCGATCGCTCATCCGAAGCGTGATGTGACTGGCGAAGGCTTCTGCTCCCAAGTCACGAGGCCCAGCAAAACGGCACCCCATAGGCGATGGGTTTCAGCCACTAAAACACGCATAGGCGATGTCTGCAAAACGCACACACAAGTGGGGCCCCGAGTGGAGATGGCCTCCAGTTCGTCAGGAAGATCCAAAGAAAGTTTCCATACCGCGCACATATCCATTTCCTGCCAGTATTTCCCTTTGTGGGTGGCGTATATTCCGTTGTAGGTCGTCAATCCAACCCCGTTGACTGAAACAACCGGCTCCCAGGTTGGCGGCTTCCTGCAAAGGAAAAGTGGCGGAAACTCACACTTGTGAATAGATGAGTCGCCGCATCGATTCCAAGATGAGGGCTTTGATGCTTTGTTGAGGAACAAATGCCCTCAGACACCCAAACTGCTTCTATAGTGTCTCTACCTCAATGTATTCCACCAAGTACTTGCAATAGAATTGCGAGGAACATCATCTCGCACCGTGGTGAAAGCCAAGTTTGCTGCACTGGTACGAGCACTCGGACTGCGGAATTGGATTGGTTGGCGTGGCCAAAAGCTCCGTTGAGACTCCTGGCTGTGCGAGGCCTGGAATCCTGGGCCTTTGGAGATGCCTGGCATTTCGGAAGGTGCGGGGGCCAACAACTCTGGACTTCCACAACCATTTAGCGCGTAGGCTTGAGGCCATGGTTCCCGAAGTTTCCGACGCATGTCCCTGAGGCAAAACCTATGGGATCACACCAGGATCAGCTCCTAGTAACGACTGCGCTTATTAATCATGGTACACAATTTGGAAATTGGTTGAGCCATGTTGAGCACCTGAAATATTAATTCATGCTGCAAGTGTTGAAGCATTAGCCTAAGCTAGCATACAATTTTTCTTGTCTTTGTGGCATGTTCTGTCTTCTCTCTTCCTCTTTTTTTTCTCGTTTTTTTTTTTGCTTTTCTGTCACTTTCTGTCACTTTTCCGTTTTTTTGCTCAAAACCGAAGTGACCAAAGGCGTGGACGTCGTCGTCGTGCATCGGCAAGGCCCAGGTGCTGCGTGCCTTGAGAAGCTCCGCGCCAGCATCCAACAAGTCACCTTGGTCTTCCAATAGAAACCAGGAAACCATACGTAAAATGTAAAACAACGGAAATGATTTTTTTTCAATTTCCGGGCAGGAGGTCGGACCTCGTTCCATAGCACGTGAATTCTCAACCAGCTGTGGGGAAAAACTGGGACTGTACAATCTGGATGCCGACTAGCGTTGGTAGTCCGGCATCATCACAGCGTCGTCACGGATTTCATGACTTACCGCACACATATGGCGGATCCAAGACAAGGACGGTCCGAGCTCTGTATACTGTGCAACTCGCCGGTCTTTTTGAAGCCTGTATGCCAGAGACCGAGCAACTGAGTAGGCGAGAGCCTTACTCAGCGCCGTAGGGTACTCTTTAGCGGCTGCTGTGCAAAATTGCCCTGAATCATCGATGCCCGACAACTTCTTCGTAGGCTTTTCAATCCCACCAAGGTAATGACGGTGCATCTCATACTTCGCATCTTGGGTACCCATCGCACGAATCACCGTCGGCTTCACAGTGGGAGCACCGTACCGCCATTGATTCACTCGAATGGGACCCGAGTTGATCACGTGGCGAGAGTAGTGCTGGTTGAACTGACTCTGCCACGAACTGCTCTTCCCTTCCTCCTGCGGGTCAGCCGGGTGCTCCAAGAGAGTCATGCCACCACGCAGTGCGATGTTGAACTCAAGAACATTGCAATTGATGTAGAGCCGATTCCCCATGCGAAGTTGCTCAAGTTCACGAATGGACCTGTCAGGGATTCCCCAGAGAGAGGACTGACTGCGGAGAGGCCTGGGCCACCGGGCCTTCAGCTCAGGTGGAGGCTCAAGGTGCCTCGCCGGGCTGAAGGTTTCGCAGGGCGGGCCACTCACGCTGGCCGATATCACCCCACATTCTGCGAGGTTCACCAGTTGCTCATAGTTGCTCCCTGTCAGATTCCCCAGAACGGGGTCAATGGCAGTGTCATAGGAGGCAACCCAAACGTGGTAGCCTGGGAACCATTGATCAGCAATCTGATCCATCCACCAATGGAAATCTCCAACCCGCCGTCGTCCTGCGAACAAATGCACCATTAGGAGGATTTGCTCTCCTTGCGGTCCAATCAGCACTGGAATGTGTGGGGCTTCTTTTGGTTGAAAAAGCGTAGGGTGAAGGACATCATGCAAGAAGTCCGCCTGGTTCATGAAGTGCGAGAGAATGGTGGAAGAACGTGATATCCTCGGTGGGCCAACATCAGGTTCAGGGCGTTGCACCCGCTGTTGCTCCTTGCTGAGAATTTTGTCACGCTTTGCCAGCATCTCATAGACTGGGGAATAAGTGATAGCTTCGTAAGCTTCTCGTTCAGCGTCAACTATGGCGTCGGGATCATCCCAAGTTGCCGTAACGTCGGGAAGGTCTCGCTGCAGCCATTCGATGAGAAACCATTGCGCAAGCTCATCGGTACATCCGAGGTCATCCTGTAGACGCCGCAGGGCACCGAACCACAGCTGTAAGAGAGACGTCTCATCATCAGATTGTGCATCCCAACCAGCAGTCACCTCCTTCAGGGCTGTTGCAAAGAGGCTCCAGAGCTCGTTGGGCATCTCCTCAGGCATTCCCATGCCTTTCCACTCATCAAGCCACTGCTGGAGCTCCTTTGCCTTCTGTTCCTCGAAGAGAGTAGGGCCACCAAATTGGGCAGGGGGTTGGGCCGACACGGCCGGAAGCCGCTGGATGTGCTGTAGCGCTGGGGGCACACTGAATCGGACTGGTTGCGAAACAGGCACCCTGTATTTCCTCAAACGTTCGAAGCATCCATCTGGGAGGTGACGGGTGCTGCGTGGTCCAGAAGTTGGTGCCACAACTTTCACATACCGGCCCAAACACAAATTGCCTTTCAGCAGAAATGGCTCCATGTTTGGACCATTTGTGAACCTGTAGCTGCTGCGCTCTGGGAAAAGACTTCGGGCACATGTCACAATGGTGCCAGCCTCCAACTGCGCATGGTGTAGGTTCTGGAAAATGTAGTTGTAGCCGTCCAAAAATTCCGAGCACCCGCTGATAGCCTTGCTTGACCTCTTCAATGATCTGCTCCTGGAGGAGATGCTTCTTGAGCGCTCTGCGTATGTGTGCTTTTGTCGGGCAATGTGCCGAGCCAAACCACTCGTCAATCGCATCAAACGACAGTTCACCGGAAGGAATGTCCCTGTGGCGACATGCTGGAATCACATCAGTAAGCCATTGAAGCGCCGGGAGAAGTAGATGAATCCATGACTTGGCGCATTGATGGTATTCCTGACCTAACAAGCGCCATGTAGTGGAGTGTGCATGCCGATGTGCCGCGAGGGCAAATCTCAATCTGGCCACTGCAAGCCTGACCTCCAGTGAGGGTAGCTTCCATAGACGTTGAAGCGACTGGTCATTAACGGTGTGTTGCGACCAGAAGCCAGTACTAATGATGCGCCGTTGCCAGCTGATGATTGCATGTTCCACCTTGGCATGTTGACGTCTGGATAGCTGGGGCCATGTGCCAGAGTTGTACATCAGCTTGGAGCAATCTAATGCTTCCAGTAATTGAAGCCTCGTGGCAATGGAGATATGCTTGTTGCCCAGCACTGGGCGCGCTACTTGTCGAAAGGAGGTGGTAGCCGCTCCCACGCGGCGGTTGACTTCACCCTCAAAATGAAGCTCTTGCCCAAAGCATGTCCCAAGATGAACGTAACGCCCCACAAGGTGTAGGGATCCCTGCCGACCATCCTGACTGACAGATGGCAGAGTCAAGGGATTTGGCCCAACTCCTCAACAAAGGTGGCAGCTCGCATCGCAGGGGCCTTGTGCCCACGAAAGTTCGCGACANCTAATGATGCGCCGTTGCCAGCTGATGATTGCATGTTCCACCTTGGCATGTTGACGTCTGGATAGCTGGGGCCATGTGCCAGAGTTGTACATCAGCTTGGAGCAAACTAATGCTTCCAGTAATTGAAGCCTCGTGGCAATGGAGATATGCTTGTTGCCCAGCACTGGGCGCACTACTTGTCGAAAGGAGGTGGTAGCCGCTCCCACGCGGCGGTTGACTTCACCCTCAAAATGAAGCTCTTGCCCAAAGCATGTCCCAAGATGAACGTAACGCCCCACGAGGTGTAGGGATCCCTGCCGACCATCCTGACTGACAGATGGCAGAGTCAAGGGAATTTGGCCCAACTCCGCAACAAAGGTGGCAGCTCGCATCGCAGGGGCCTTGTGCCCACGAAAGTTCGCGACACACTCTGTTTTGCCTTTGCCCAAATTGACCTGCAATCCTGCTTCCCACATGATGTGGACTATGCCTTCTGTAATCTCTCTGACCGTGTCAGTCAACCGACCGGCCTCAGTGGACATGACTGGAATTGCCAGATCGTCAACCCAACCGATGACCATCGGCTCGACACCCGCTGTCTGGAAGGCCTCCATGATGTCACCGTGCTGCCAAATCAGTTCTCTGATTGCAATCATAATCTGACTCATGAAAGCGTTGAAGCCAAGGTCAGCAAAGGGTGATCCTGGTCTCGTGCCTCGCGATGTGATCGAGGGTTGGTCTGCGCCTTTCAGCGTATACCACGTACATTGATGTAGGTCAACCAGCAGCTTGTTGAGATGGCTGGGAAGCGGTAGGGTACCAGGCTTACGCTCATCACCCACTCTCGCTTCAAGCGCACCATGGTCAAGGCCTTCTTGGTGTAGGGCATCTCGAAGTCGCTGCGGAAACTCGCCCTCGTCAAACTGCCACGCAAATTGGCGAATAAGGTGGTGGAATGCGGAGCGCAAGTCCAGGAAAATGCATGCATCGCTCAAGCCTTGAGAGTGGGCAATATTGCTGTAGCTGCGGACCAAGCTAGTAGCAAATCCCGGCTGTTGACCTGGAAAACCTCCGAACTGCGAAGCGAGTTTGGCTTTGAGGACACGAGGAAGTAGCTCCTGTCTCAAAAGCGCATGCCACCGCTTCCCCAATGCAGGAAGTAAAACCACTCCACGGTAAGCTGCTGGGTCTTGCTTACTCCCTTTGCTTTTCCAGATCGGACATAACTGTCCGCCTTTCCAGGTAACAGGTTCCGATCCAAGAATCCACATCTTCATAAAGAGCTCGGTGAGGGAGAGCCCGACTTGAGGGGCATGTTGCTTGATTAACGCAGGATTGATTTCATCAAGACCGGCTGCTTTGCCTGGAATAGCTTTGAGACATAGTCTTTCTATGGTCAGACGCGAAGGTACATTGCACAGTTCAACCTTGATGATTCCTTCAGGTCGGCCACCACCTTGCAGTAACTGACATGAATCAACCAGGCCCTTGAAGCTAATGGGCTCACCAGCTTCAAGCTGATCAAAGTGTTCTTGCATAGCAGCAAAGGGTGGCTGTTGTGCAATGGTGTTGTTCTTTCTCCTTGTTTGGGCTTTTGGCAGCGTTGCCGCAACCTCTTTCCATATTTGCTTGATCCCATGTTGAGAGTCGACTTCACCAGCCCGGTTTGCGAGCGCATCGTAGTAGATGGCATCGTCTTCTCGAACTGCTCGTGCGGCTTTAGTGGAAAGCTGGTCATGGAGGAACTGCCATCGAGCCATTTCAAAATGGCTCCAACGAAGGGCAATTCAACGGCCTCCTCCTCTTTGGCCGTATACCGTCTCCATGATTTCCAGAGTTCACGCAGCACACCAAGTCGAACTTTGGAACGATGTGCAAGAACGTTGCGCCAACATGTCCTTTTAGCCTTTATAAGGGTCCAGGTTGACTCCGTGAGATGTTTCTTGCGTAGTTTGTCCTTAAATGTTCTTGGTGCTCTGTAAGCTCGAAGGCACTCCTCAATGCTGTTGGCATGTTCATGGACATTGAGAGACCAAGGTTGGGACGGTATCTTCAAAGCTTTGGCACCTCGTGCACTCTGTACCCGTGCTTCCTGTGGGGGTTGCGAGCTGTCTTCTTGCACCCACATGTCGAAACAGCAGCAAACAGGAAGGTGGTCAGCTCGGGTCAAAGAAAGATCAACATCTTGCGGGACCCAAGTCTTGACATTGGACTCTCTGAGGTCGTTGGGAAGAGTAACATAGTCAAGTCTGGCGGACGCTCCATTAGAATGGAACCACGTGTCATGATCACCAGAGTGACATTCAGCAAAAGTTGAGGGTGCCCAAAAGTTGTTGCGAATGAGCCATTCGTGGAACCAAGCGCCCGAGGCATTCTCAAGAGTGGCTCCGCAATCTCCAACTGCACAACTAGTAGGATGCCCAACTCGACTGTTGGCATCGAGTAGGCCAATCACAGGCCACTTAGGGCACCGTCGTAACCTCGCATCAACCTGTTGCCACCATTGCTGTAACTCCTCAGTCTTGTCGAGGGTGGGTGCATGTGCAGCAAGAAAGATCATCTTGACGTCAGGATGATGAAGTAGGACAATGAGTTTCTGAGGGTCTTGGTGAACCATGGTCAGGTGCTCTTTTGTGATGCTGAGCCCACAATGTAGCCGTTTCGCGACCCAGAGCTGTACCCCACCGTGACCTTTGGGGGTTGCTGCGCCAGAAAGCACGTGATAACTCTCGCAGTGGAAGTAATGTTGGGCCTTGTGCCTTGTTTCCTGTACCCCCACAATGTCAATGCAAGCCTCGGCAAACTGTAACTGCAAAGCCTCCATACGTGCTGAAATGTACTGCCCTTTTGCCAATTTGTCGTCCTTGCCAGCGAAAAGTGACAGAACATTTGCCGTGGCCACAGTGATTTCAACTCGTTTTTGACGAGTGGGCTGTACATCATCAACCGTGTTCCAACAAGTCTTCATGGCAAGTCGGTTGTTGAGTCCTTCATTGTGGCTCGCTGGAAGCTTGACAGTCATGCCGGTTTGCGAGACATGTGCTTCTCCATTTGGACACCATTGAAGACGCTCAAGATACCATATCCAACCTAGTGCTATCTGGTCTGCGTCATCGTTGATGATCTCATCCCACAGATCAGAGAAGGCAGGCCAGCTCGATCCCTCTTGGGCTGCTGCATTGGCAGCCACGTCAACACACTCATTCCATGGGCATCCTGAGTGGGCTTGTACATGGTGCCAACTGCAGCCATACCAAACTCTTTCCTCGAGCCAGTAAAAGAGCTCCCTGCTGGCGTTCACTTCCTTGAGATGCGCCTTGGGCAGCCAATCTCCCGATGCAAAATGTCCAGGACCAATAGAATCACCCCAGAAGTGAAAGCGGGACTGCGCCAAAGCCGGGAACTGGTTCAGCAACGAATGCGCCCAAAGAATGGCTTGAAGCAATGCAGCCGCCTCAGCATGAGGCGATGTTGCTGCACCTTCAACCTTACGAGCTTGGAGTCCTCCCCACCATGTTCCAAAGAGTGAGGTCAGCACCAAAAACGGAAATGATGCTTTAATAAAAACATGAGACTTAACGCATTTAACACTAACCACCTGTGCAAACATAAAATTGGACTTTCAACAAAAGAATGAAACAAATGGATTTGGAAACTGCAACTGTAAAGCTTCGGCGGAAGAAAAAGTGCAAAATGATGTCCTCATTAGACATCTTCAGAAGTCCTCCAACGGGACCCTTGTCTATATAAAAGAACAAAATCTGACTTCCTACGAAGTTTCTACTGTTCTGCCAAGGCACTCAACGCCTGGTGCAAAAAAGAAAGGACTGTCTCACAGTTGCTTCACAACTGTTTCATTTGTTACCAAGCAAATGCCAGGGACTTTGCCATCACCTTTTCATACCTTTTCCAACCTTCCAGCTTTGATCTTAGGTTTTAACTAAGCCCAATAGAATGACTAAAATTCATTAAATCTATTTAAATCTCAAGCTGTAAGATGTGCATCTTTGTTTCCTTCCCCTGACTATGCAGTATAACGCCTGTATATGGTGAAAAAAACAAACGACTTTTCACAACATGACGCAGCAACACATGGTTACAGTTAACATACTGTTATATGGTTGTCGGTTCTCGCCTGTGATGATTTGCCACCTTCCAGGCTTGTGGCAGCAATGTACGGATCGCAAAAGAGTCCTGGCGAAGACGACTGGCAAGGAAAAGTCCCACAAGGCCAAATGGAATCCGCCACGTTCCACGTTCCGGCACCTCTTACGGTCTTGTTTCTCCATATCGGCTCTACCTGTTTCGCCGTTTTGCGGTATGCTTTCATTGATCATCAAATTGTGAAGTGCACAAATTATGAAGTGTTGTGTATTTAAACCACAACAAATCAAATTCATCAAATTCACATGGTGTGTGGGTCTGTGACTTCTATGGTTCTCAAGCTTACAGTAATTCATTAAAAGTCGTTTGAACGTCGCTTAAAGTCGATCAAAGCACATGTGCGTCTACAGAAAAAAACGTATATAATATAGAAAAAAGACATGCAAACAATTGTCAAAATATAAATGTCACATTGTTTGAAATAACCTACATATATAAAAGGGTGCGACGCGTTGTCAGGGCCGCATACCATGCGATGCAGTGACATTGGAGTAGCGCAAAGCCATTGGATTCATATTTACATGGCCTCTTTGATTGCCATCATATCATTCAACCGTTCTGTGTGGGTACGTATCACATAAATAGTATCTGTAAATTTGATACACGGAGGAGAAGGCAATGTGTTCTTGATCCTTCATTTCTATCTTCTTGATTCCTTCAAGAGTGCTTACGATTTGGATTTATCAAACATACGCTGTATCTGCATTTTCATTGGTCAACCGGTTTGAGTGTGGGATGCATCTTTTCAAAGAATCACATTTGAAAACCAATGCTTATAACATCTCTTGAATTTGTATGACTACGTGCTTTTTATTGTATTTTGAATTACATAAGATCAGTTTTGATTCGGTTCAACACAAACAGATTAATTGAATGAATATTAGGTTCCGGAGTTCCGTTCTGACAAATACCAGAATTTTGTTGGATTGGTATTAAACTCATTTGGTTCTGAAAGCATTTCGATCTTAGATGATCCACTAAGATAGACTTCACCGCTCTTGTATATAAGGTCTTCAGTAGACTCAATGAAGATCTAAACTTGATGCAAATGTAGTTTAAGTTGTAGACTTTAGATTCTGACCAGATGCATCAAAGTCTATTTCAATTCTGAAACAATTGGTATTTTATTGCATTTACATATTGGCCAAGTGAATTAAAGCTAGATATAAAACTAGACTTCATTAGAATTGAACTACGATCATTTCCGACATACTCTAAATCTATAGGACTATATTCATTTCATCTTAGATTTAGACAAATTCCTTTTTTTGATCCTTGTTCGATTCGTTTTGGATCCAAACTGGATCTATGTTATGTTCCCATTACCCCGCCCATTGAGATCCTTAGTAGATTGTCAGAAAATATATCATCATTTTGTACCAGATTCATGTCCTTGTACTCTGAATTTGCGGAAGCTTCATACTGACTCAAAATTATATCTATATTGCATCATATCTTTTCTATACAGGCGATAATAGCATCTGAATGTCAAACAACCGCCAGAAAACACACAGAAAAGCAATAAATGAAACCAACTCGGCCAGCAACAACCTCCAGCCAACGAAGAGAGACACTGTAGTTATACTTTCTGAAAAAGTTTGATTTCCTGTCCTCTTCGTTATTCTAAAAATCTATGCAATAACATTCATTCTTTTATTCATTTAGGCATCGCAACCAAGAGCTTCCAGTCAAGTGTCCGACATGATTAGAAGGCGATTGCAAAATTGAATGCCAAATTCACAGATGAAGCAAACAAGACTTAAAACTCTCTAATGAACAGACCTTGCTGACTTCAAGAATTTGATTTTCCAGCGAAGAGTTTGTGTAAGTTTATGTTGATACTATCCTGCACTAAAAATGGTATTTCCAAAGTGTGAATATGCCCAGTTCTTTCAAACAAACATGCGTTTATAAACACAATGTTGTTTACAAACACCTGCTTGCTCACAAATTACGTCCATAAAAAGCAACAAATACAATATTTTCAAAACCATTTCAGCGTGTATATAATCCTTGCTCTTTGTTTTTTCAAGATTTGTAAAGCAAATGTAAATTGCGTATTTCCCAAATGTTGAAAGCAAATGTAATCATTTACTCCAATGTTTGCAAATCGCATTGTAGCACTATATTCAAGAAGAGGGGCCCAGTGCGTTTTCACATGATACGAGAAATCTAACACAATAATTGGTCTCCATGGGCCACGGAAAGTGCACCCAGCCCACGTACGTATGTATATATATGTGTGTTTGCGTTTGATGCGAAAAATAAAACAGGTTTTTCCATCTAAGCATTGCAGCACTTGAATTCAAAAAGAGAACATCGCCACAGAGTTGTTTTTTTTCACTTCTGTTCGAGTGCCGGGCAGGTCTCGGTCTTTCGGGCCTCTGACTTTCTGAAAAATTGCCAAAAAAAAACACGTGGCAAAAGCAGGCATGGAAAAACCATTTTGTGGGTGGCAACAATTCCGAAAAGCGCTATTTTTCAAAACATAAATCTAAAAAAACAAAAATATGTTATGAATCATGAAGTTATGAAAGATGAATAATATTCATGAAACAACGTCAGCTTTCACATGAATGTTGTCTTAAAAAGTCTTATACTACTTATATTTGACTTATTTGACCATTTAACTCAAAAGGAAATCACAAAAAAGCAATGTTTCCAGTCACAGATTTGGATTTCTTGTGATTTGAAACGGGATGTTCTTTTTTGAAATCAACGAACGAACTGGAAATCAATTAACTCAAGAACAGGATGTTCCCTTCTGACTTGTACATAGTTGACTTGTACATGGAAGGTGAACTCCTTCAAACTTCGACAAAACATCTTGGTTGGTTTAGGACCTTGGTGAAAAACAAACTTTTTTCTTCACTTCTCAAAACATCTTTGCATTTCACTTCCAAAACACTGACACTTTGGTGAAAGAAAGGCACGAAGGTTTCGTTGCCGCCGGGCTGAGGGATCGCGGAGCGCTCCTGGCACGCACAGATCTGCGTAGCTCAGCGCGAGCTATGGCCACAAAGAAACACGTCATTTTGGAATAAAACGCCCATTTTGTTAAATTCCTCATTTTGTTGTTAAATGCCAAATTTTTGTCGTTAAATTTGCTTTTCCCTTAAGCAGTTGCTTTCCCAAAAAGTATCCAATTAGTCAAAAAAAACATTCAAAAGTTGTTTTTCTTTCTCGCAAAAATGGTGTTCTTTCTTTTTCTTTTTTTCAAAAGCTCAACATCGCAGTGTCTAAAACTTTGCTAAAAAAGA
Source organism: Breviolum minutum Mf 1.05b.01 (assembly GCA_000507305.1). Lineage (NCBI taxonomy): Eukaryota > Dinophyceae > Suessiales > Symbiodiniaceae > Breviolum > Breviolum minutum. Next base: position 77,700 of record DF240223.1, read on the forward strand.
ATCTTAATCGAAAAAATGGAGTGGCACTGCTCACTCGCAATTTGGTGCACCAAAGTGCGGCCTCTCGCGTGCCGACACCGATCCAGCGCTGGCTTTTGCTTTTCTGCTTGCCCTGCTCTTTGGAGGCATTTTGATGCTGGGAAACTGGCGGCGAGACGGTAGCTCAAATGGCAGGAAAAACATTCTTTTGGGCAAAGCCTCCAAGTACCGAAACTACGGAAAACCATGGAAAACCCACTTAAACGGTTTGAATTTCCTCACAAATCTTGAACACAGTCTGCCATCGAAATATCTATATTTCAATCGTATATGATTGTGACTGAGGAAACGGCTTGTCAAAGATTTGTGATACGATTTACATCATTATGTCAACGTAGCTGGAAAGCAATGGAAAAGTCTGGACCTGCTCTGCTATTGAAAACTGGTCGTTTTTGGTCGCATTGGTGTCGCATCTTGTGTTGCTCACGCTTGGCGTGAGTTTTCGTGAAACGTGGACATCGAAACGTCAGGTCTCTGCGACTTCTTCTGCAGTCTGGAGCCAGATTCTCTGTAGGAAAAGTAAAGGTCATGAACTCAAATGAGAAAAATCGAAAAAAAATCATGCATGGAACAACTTGAGAATCTTCACTTTCTTCAAACAAATATTGACTTTTCTTATGCTTTAATGCAGCTTTTAGCTTTTCATGATGTACTCTGTGTTCTACTCTCCCTTTCCTGACGCCAGATTTCCAGCTCAAGGCTCAAGGCACTGAGAGGCCACGAAAAGACAATTCCGGGTGGAGAAAAATTGAAAGCATTGGCAACACTTCTTTTGAAATCGATTTTGTGATTGTCATTTGCTATCCAATCTGACGCATACATTTGGATGTGCATGGTTGGCACAAAGTTCAACACAAATTGCGCATTAGCCATTGAAACGAAGACCTGACTGCAACATCTTCTAAAGTCTTTTGGAGCCTTTGGAGCATTTTGCACTGCCAGTTTCTCAGTTGCTTTGTTGGGTCCTTGCACGCAAGAATTCCGAGGTTCCTTGCACTGCTTGCACCTGCAGCCATAGATTTTTCGTCATAAAGATGGAAAAGAAAAGGAAGCAACTTGAAGCAACGATGTTTGACATCTCTGACATCTCTCTCACTTACTCACTTCCTTTTTCTTTTAGCTCAAGCACTCAAGAATCCTCTTCAGCACCGCTCGCTGAATCGCCGAGTGCATGCTTGCAAAACACACAAACCTCAAGCAACCTTTGGTCACGAGGCATGAATCACATGAAACGGATCTGCTGTCAATGGCGCCTTATTTATGCCTTATGTCAAGGATATCAAACACCAAGACAAGGCTGGCAAGGCAAAAAAGCCGCGAGTAACACGAGTAGCACTAGAGCCATCTTCACTCAAAGTGGTGCTTGTATTGGTGTCACTCGAAGTCGTGGTGCTTGTGGTGCTTGTCGTGTCATCTGTCATGTCACTTTTCTCACTCGTGGCTGTCGTACTTGCCTCACTTGTGGAACTCGTGGTGCTTGTGGTTGTGGTGGTTGTGGTGGTTGTGGTCTCCACCCCAAGATTTGTGACGAAATCCACCTGGTCATACCCTGAGCCAACAGCAGAAAAAGACAAAACAAGGTCTCCATTTGACATCAAACGCCTGCCCTCCGAATTGGTCAGATCACAGGTCAAAGACACAGTGCTGCCGGAAGTGATGAGTTCAGATGTGCACAGTGGTGTAGGTTGTGCATCTTCATCAAAAATATCATACTGTCCATTGCTGCGAAGGGCGGTACTGGCATAAAGCTCCACTTTTCCCTGGTCAGTGCCATCTCCTGTCCCCATGTTTGTGCTGTCACTGGTGTCACTGTCGGTACTGTAAAGTGTGAGGCGACGATCATGGCGACTGGACACTGAGCTAATTTGGATGTCCAACGAAATGTTGGTCGCTCCTTCGGTGATGTTAGGAGTCACAATCTTGCGATACATGGCTTGACCACTGCCGTTGGTCCCGTTCTCCTGAAAAGAAGCTTCTCTGTAGTAGATGTATGAGTAGTAGTTACAGGCCTCCACTGATGTACCACAACCACGAGACGACACTAGCCAATCTGAATTTCCAGGCGGGCTGTAGTCTGTGTCTTTCAAAGCTTCTTCGACACTCTGACCTGGGTTCCAATGATCAAAGTAGTACTTGCGGTTGATCCTGCACCTCCCCTCAACGATCTGCCATGCCACGCAAGGGTTGATTTGGTTACCATTTGCATCTGTCTCAACACTTCCTCCCACTTGAGGTAGCCAACTCATACTGCGACATTGTTCGCAACAGGCTTCAGCATCAGCAATGGTGTTGTAGAGTATGCTTTGATTGCAAATGTATTCCTCCTTGCTTTCTCCCGATGGAGTGGGACAATCATGGTTTGGCAATTCCTGGCCCATGGAATAGATTTCACCAGCTGGCAAATTCACTCCATTCTCCAGGTTCAAACGCTTGAAGTTGCCATCTACCACGCAACGGCCTCCAGTATGGAGATTGGCAGCATCTGCGGCACCAGCCGCATGGCGATAGAAAAGCCTCCCTGTGGCGCAGCGAGTGTTTTGGTATTTCACCGACCTGCCTGAAGATGAATCCATATTGGCATAGATGATCTTCTCACGGTCAACTCGGCAAGTGCTACCGGTCAATTGGAAGAACAATGCAGCACCACCTTCATCCCAGGTGGAAGTCTCAAAAGACATGGCTTTTTCACAACATTCCACTTCACTGCTCACTGTGAAGGTGTGTGAATAAGGTGTGGGGGATCCTGAATATCCAGGATAAGTTCCTCCATAAGTTGATCCCCAGCCACAACCGAGACCTGCATCTGCCAAGAGCCACTTCCCGATATTGTTGTTGGGTGTGGCATTACATGCTGGACGATTCTCTTCTGCAGTGCCGCAGGTCCAAGGATTTTCCGAGACCAGAGTGCTCAAACCCGAACATGCTGTTTGGATATCTGACATGTTTGGCAAACCTTCATCCCATCCTTGATCTACACAAGTGATCATATCCCTTCCACAGCCATAAGATGGATAGCAGGCTACTCCGAATTCTGCATTTTGCTGGGAAGTGCCAACTCCAGAGGCTTGTTTCTGGCAAATCACGGCATCATTCGCGGTGGCACCGGCAAAATATGTTCGGCATTTTGATGGACAAACGGAGTTTCCGGAAGGATTCAAGTAACCATCTTCCAACAAAAGCTTCCACCCAGTCGTGGTCGTGGTGGTGAAATTGGAGTTTGCTTGACAAACTTGACAAAGGTCAACCAATAGAAGCACGACAAGTCGGAAAATCATCGCGTGGTTCGAATGGCTGAAAGATTGCCCTAGAACCTGACACTTGAGAAACTGTGACTTCCAGAAATGGCTGATGGCAACGGGATACGTCCAACATGGGATTCAAAGTATTCAAAGAGCACAAGGCATTCAAAATTTTTCGAACCGCAAAAACAAATTAGTCAACGAGGTCAAGTCACATCTGAGCCCCACACAGCTGTGTAAAAACTTCGAGGCTTTCCTCATGGCCAGGACTCGCAATGGCAGATTTCGGGAGGTGACGGTTGTGACAGTTGTGATGTGACAAATCTTCACGATTGTCACTGACAACATGGATGAATTTACTGTAACTTGAAGCTTCTGCCATTCCCCTAAATCATCCTAACATTTCACTTCTTGCCCTGGAGCGTGATACATTATCACCTTGATGAGGTATCATTTGATATCGACATTTGTATTGTCTTGCCATTCCTATTCTCCTGCCCTTCTCGGCCTTATCACTTCATTACTTCCCTCTTCGGTAGCATGCCTGTCCTTCTCAAGTCTAGGCAGATTAAAAACCAACGCCTACAAAGACTTCTACGAAGCACCACTTCTATCAACCTTTGTAACGGCTAAGAGCTTTTGCTTTTCTGCTTGCCCTGCTCTTTGGAAGCATTTTGATGCTGGGAAACTGGCGGCGAGACGGTAGCTCAAATGGCAGGAAAAACATTCTTTTGGGCAAAGCCTCCAAGTACCGAAACTACGGAAAACCATGGAACACCCACTTAAACGGTTTGAATTTCCTCACAAATCTTGAACACAGTCTGCCATCGAAATATCTATATTTCAATCGTATATGATTGTGACTGAGGAAACGGCTTGTCAAAGATTTGTGATACGATTTACATCATTATGTCAACGTAGCTCGAAAGCAATGGAAAAGTCTGGACCTGCTCTGCTATTGAAAACTGGTCGTTTTTGGTCGCATTGGTGTCGCATCTTGTGTTGCTCACGCTTGGCGTGAGTTTTCGTGAAACGTGGACATCGAAACGTCAGGTCTCTGCGACTTCTTCTGCAGTCTGGAGCCAGATTCTCTGTAGGAAAAGTAAAGGTCATGAACTCAAATGAGAAAAATCGAAAAAAAATCATGCATGGAACAACTTGAGAATCTTCACTTTCTTCAAACAAATATTGACTTTTCTTATGCTTTAATGCAGCTTTTAGCTTTTCATGGCGCATTCTGCTGTGTTGGCAAGAATCATACAAATTCCAAGGCCTGAAATGGCACAGGACTGCAGGGATTTGGCATGAAGTGATGTCAAAGATTCAGAACGCTTTGAGCGTATCCGAGTCCAACTGCCAGGAGCAAATCCTCGGATAAAACTCTCGTTTTTCTTCCCCCCTTGTAAAAAATACAACAACTCACTCCTTTTCTTTTTTTTTAAATCTCTGTTCGGAGACTCATGTCCGTGCTCTTTGGTACAGTTTTTCCCACCATTTTGTTCATGCCTTCCAAAATATGCGTATTTTCTTCATGCACTCATGCTTATCTTCGCCACCCATTCCGCTCCCAACGGTCGCACTAAGATGGAGACAACGGCCGGCTTCGGTCTCAACGCCGAACTGGTCTTGGTGCTTGGTGTTGAAGTGGTCGTTGAAGACTTGGCACAAATACCAATACAAAAGGTTACAGCCCCCGTACAGCCTGTACATTTGACAAAAAATGGAACGAGACCTTGAGAACATCACATTCACTACCGAGTGTTGCAGCAAGATTGTGCCATGGATAGTTTTTCATGTCTAACAATACCGATCTATTTTAGCTCTGTATCTGGGACCGGACAGGTTTGACCACTTTGATGTGCAAATAAGGTGTGCAAACCATGCGCCATCAAAGGAGGAACACCCCTGTCTTGGTCTCTACTAGTGCGTCTTGGAGAGGAAAACATCACAATTGTGTCACTTTCTGTGGCACGTTGGCATCTTTCGGTAAACAAGTCTCAGTCAGTTGTCTCACAGTAAACTACCGTTCTTTTTTAGCATTTGTCCGCGTGCGAGAACTCTCCCGAATTTCTTCTTCGAACTTGCCCCTAGTGACGTACTTGTTCTGAGGGCTGTGCGGCGGTTTTATCGCTCTGAGTCCAAGTGAACTGCGTCGTCGTGACGCGTCGTTCTTCAGTCCTGACGAAAAAATTATGCCCTAGTCTCTCCGTTATGCCCTGGCCAAACTACCGGTTCGCCCAAGTCAACAATTCCCCAATTGGATAAACATTCCACATGCATGATTCGATGAAGCCTGTGAAAAAAAATCAGTCTCGATGAGTTATTAAAGTAAGAATTGAACATAATACATCATCTTACATTCTACACTGCGTATAAGAAAAAATATATAAATACGCAAATAAGACAAATTGGCCATTATCTAAAAATGAAAAGATGCACAAATACAAAACACATCCGAATATACATCCACTTTACACCTCGTAGATGAAAGGGTAAAGTGACCTTGTGGAGGTGGTTGTGCTGCTGGACATCGTGAACGTGATCGAGGTGGAGGATTTTGTGGTGCTGTTTGACGTTGATGTTGTAGATGAGGTAGTGGAAGTCCTGACCATGTGACATCATGTTAAGATGAGAAAGGATAAATGAAAAAAAATGAAAAAGAGAGCAGGAAAGATCTTGTTGAAAAGTGATGAAGGGAAACAGAACAAAAACACCAAACTCCAATGTAAATCAGATCAGCCTTGAAAAGACCAGCCATTCAATTGAAGCAAACTGATAAAACCACAAAAAAAATTTCAAATGTCGAAAAATTGATGTAACACGATTAAAGGAATTTTGGAAGCCGAATGAGACAGACAGACAGCCAGCCAGCCAGCCAGCCAGGCAGACAGACAGACAGACAGAGAGAGAGAGAGATAGATAGATAGATAGATAGATAGATAGATAGATAGATCGATTGAAAGTTAGAACGAAAGAAAGAATAATAGATAGAATGATAGACAGAATGAAAGACAGAATGAAAGATAGAATGATAGAATGATAGAATGATAGAATGATAGAATGATAGATAGATAGATAGATAGACAGATAGATAGAATGATAGATAGATAGATAGATAGATAGATAGATAGATAGATAGACAGATAGATAGATAGAATGATAGATAGATAGATAGATAGATAGATAGACAGATAGATAGATAGATAGATAGATAGGTAGATAGATAGATAGATAGATATGTTAAAATACATGTGTATATACAATATGGTGATACCACTGGTGTACAACACATGTACACAATACATGCTGCAGGGCCCTTGGGTCGAGTGACTGAGACAATTTGCCCAGAGAGCAAAAGTGCTGAGTGACAATACAATCACAACGTGTACAAGTTGAGTTGATTTTTACATGGTAGCGGAGCAAACAATCCTGGTTCGACAATCCAGGTGAACAACAAACAACAACACTGCGCACATACACGTACAACAGTACGCACCTACTTGAGAAGAGTAGGAAACAACAATGGCATCACCAACAGCAGCAAATGGAGAGACACAAGCAGAAGGTACAATAACACAAGGTTTGATCAACATGCACAGATACAAAATGACACCACCAACATTCACAGGAGAGTATGGTACCTTCGAAGAATGGAAGTACAAGTTCCAGGCGTACATGGGACTAATGGACAATGCGTTACCACAATTACTAGAGAACACGGAGAACTCCACAACAATAATCAAAGATGCAGATTTGATTGCAGCAGCTTCAACAACAGAGGAAGCAACAAAGTGGATACGACTATCCACAGACTTGAGGTACATCCTAATCAACATATGCTCAGGAGCAGCATCAACAATATGCAGACAACACCAGACAAGTAATGGCTTTGAGATCTACAGACAATTGTGCATACGGTTTTC
>DF240223.1:87734-131573 GCA_000507305.1 Breviolum minutum Mf 1.05b.01
CAATTGAAGGACAACTACAAGCTGAACATTATCAGCATCAATCACCCAATCATGCCATGGGTGATAAGACATGCAGCATACCTGCTCAATAGGTATGCAATCCACAATGATGGCAAAACTTCCTACTTTAGGAGGTGGCATAAAGAGCACAAAACGCCGCTGTGCGAGTTCGGAGAAACAATACAATACATGGTAGCACATCACAAGAAAAGGCAAAAACTGGAGTCAAGATTCTACAAGGGAATCTGGTTAGGAAAGGATACAATGACAAGTGAATCAATTGTTGGCATAGCAGGCAAAATCATTAGGACAAGAACAATAAGACGACAAGTTGAGCCAGAGAAGTATGACAGACAATTGATGGACATCATCAATGCGCCACCATGGACACCAGTTACACCAACAGAAGCATTACAACCAGCAATGATGATACCAGCAAATACAACAAGTGCAGCACAGCAAGCAACAACAGAAACACAAACAGCAGTTGAGACAACACAGCAACAGACACAAACAACAGAAGCAAGTACAGCACAACACCAACATACAAGTACATCACATCAGCATCAGACAATTGTTGACCTACCAATGGCAACAGCACCAACAAGTCCAACAAGAAGACAGCCACTACCTATGCCAAAGAGAGACCAACCAGATGAGATTACACAAGGTAGTGAGCCAAAGCAACAAATAACAACAGAGCAGCAGCAGCCAATACAACGACCTGAACAAGTAGAGCCACCAGGATGAGGATTAATGCAATAAAGGTGACTACAAAGAGAGGTGAAACAATCACCACAACAACGTGTGAAGATGAACAAGAAGTAGAACTGGAAAGAATTCTACTAGAGCCAATGGTTCACAATACAGATGGACTTGACAAGAAGAAAACAATTGAAGGAATGAAACACGAGGTCGAACAAATGAAGAAACAAGGTGTTTACTCAGAAGTCAACATCAAGGATCTCACACCAGAACAACAAGCAACAATCATAGAATCAAGATGGGTGTTGAGAGACAAAGGTGACAAGGTAAGAGCAAGAATAGTAGCAAAAGGATACACCGAACAAATCGAAGATGCAGACACAATTTACGCAAGCACACCAATCTTTTGCATACTTCGTATCCTTCTCACAATGGCAATGGCCAAACAATGGACAGTCAAAGCAGGTGACATTTCAGTAGCATTTCTACATGCCAATGCAGCAACAAAGGATCTCTACATGTGGCCTCCACAAGAGTTCTACAATGACTCTTGGCAAACAGTATGGAGATTACACAAAGCAATGTATGGGCTACGAAGTTCACCATCAGCATGGCAAAATCACCTAGCACAAATCTTACAAGATTTGAACATGACAAGGTTGAAGAGCGAGCCAAACGTATACAAGACAAGCAATGGAGCAGCATACATTCTTGTCTATGTTGACGATCTACTTTTCATCGGACAAGACAATATCGTCAATGACCTTTTCTCAGCAATTCAGAAACAATTGTTGTTGAGACCCACAGGTGAGCTTACAATGGAGCAAACAATCTCCTTCCTCGGGAGAGACATTACAAACAAAGGTGACCATTACGAAATCAGCCTAAGCAAAGGATATACAACAACAATGTTGGAAGAAGCAGGCGTGACAAATTGCAAAGCAGCAACAACTCCAGGGACGGCAGCAAACAAGACAAGCAACGACGACAATGACAACATACCCGTCGACAAGGACGAACATGCACTCTACCGACGAATCGTCGGGAAGCTACAATGGATGACATACACAAGGCCGGACCTGAGCTTTGCAACGAAGGAAGTAGCACGTTCCTTACAACAACCAACATACTTGGACATGAAAAGAATGAAGCATACATTACGGTATCTACAAGGAACAAAGGACTACAAGTTCATACTACACCCGACGACAATTCCGGGAGACAAAGACACACCAACACTCGACGTCTACGTCGATGCCGATTGGGCAGGCTGCACAACAACAAGGAAATCCACAACAGGATTCGCAATCAAGTACCTAGGAGCAACAATACATTTCGGATCAAGGACACAAGCAATCGTAGCACTATCGAGTGCAGAATCGGAACTATATTCAATAGGAACAGGAGCACAAGAATCACTCCACATCCGCAATTTCTTGATGGAGACAATACTGACAAGCAAACTACAAATTCGGATCCACACGGATTCAACAAGTGGCAAAAGCATTGCAACAAGAATCGGATCGTCAAAGAAAGCAAAGCACATTGATTTGAAGTACCTTTTCATACAGCAATTGGTACACAACGGCATACTATCAGTGCACAAGATCGGTACCTTGGACAACATTGCAGACATATTCACAAAATATGTCACCGCAGAAACACTCAACAAGCACCTGTACAACGTTGGGCTTTTGAGCCCGTACAACAACTAGCACAAACAGTCGCGACAGTTTCACAAGCCAGCAAGCAAACAGTATCACATCCACAACTACAAGCGCGATGCGTGTACAATACATACATCCGTAGTTGACGCCATGGTATCACAATCCTATATGGATACAATATCTACTATATCATTCTGAACTTTGACAATACGTCGATTTACTGGATGATGGGTGACAATTTCGTCACAATGCTGTTTTCTGCATGGAGTGTGAACAATTTGATTTTCACAATTTTTGCTTTACAAGAAGTGAGTTTTCAACAATGGTTGAAAGAGACAAGTTTGAATGAAACAATTTTTGCTGCATGGACAAGTGTTTGAAAACAATTCTTTTCGTTTTACCGCCGCAGCAATTTCTCGTGAAGAGACAATCGCTGTGACAATCTCTTTTTCATCTACAAGGTGAAACAATGGCCGCCGACATGCCAAACTACACGGATGTGGTCGACAATGTCAACTACACGAATCTTAGATGTGTCGGAACCGGTGCCACAATTAGCCAATACCAGGACAAGATGAAATTGGCCAATGATGAAGAATGTGAAATCAAAGTCCTCCGAGGTCCCACAATGGAGGCAGGCAATGAGATCACGGACCCCAAGGAGATGATCTACAAGTTGGGAGACAATGTGACCTTCTTTTCCTTCACAATGAAGGAGTTTGAAACAATGGTCAAGAAAACAGGTGGGGCAATCAAGCGTCTCTCAGGGGACGTCAGGTCAGCCAGAGGCTGGCAACAAACAATCGGCCTCCCAACAATTCAGGACAGTGCCAATCAGCTCATGTGGCACGTCAGTAAGTGTCACTCGGCAGTTTGTGACAACTTCATCATCGTGGCAACGGTGTTGGAACAATACAATGTTTTCAGCCATGTGGCCCAGCCCAAATGCAATGTATTCCAGAGGGGATACTCCCTCTCAATGTTCCAGATCCTGGCTGGCCACAACTATGTGCTGACAAAGCAGGAGCTGGACAATACGGCGGTTCTCTACTACAAGGGCTACAATGTTCTACAATTGGCCCAAAGGTGGACTTGGGCAAATGGATACGTGTGGGCTTATGCAATGCCCATCAATGTGGGCAATGCCATGGACGCCCATGACAACAATGATGAGAACCCTGTGTTGACAGCCTTGACACAAGGGGTTCACAATGGTGGGAATCATGCTTTGAGAGAATTCCCCAAAACAATCCGTGAACGCGTAGTCGAGTACTACGTCAATACAAACTCTGCTTTGCTTCCCAGCAATCTCATGCCGGAGGAGAATCTTGGTCATCCAGATCATGTACAACATGTGATGACTACAAACAATCTTCGAGATGGAGAACAAGAAGAACAACAAGATGAAGCACAAGGTGATGATCAAGATGGAGGCAATGATAATGACAACAATGGTGATGATGCAATGGGAGGAAAGAAGAGAAAGGTTGACAATTGAGATCAACAATGTCAACAAGAATTCAGCTATGACAACGTGAGATGAAGCAGCAACAATCTGCCAAGCTAGACACACGTCACCCACAATATCGCACAACGAGTCGACCAATGAAGATGAGCTGCAACAATGAGAAGCTGGACAATGCACGAACCTTTTTGTACAGAATACAATTGAGACTTCAACTAGCTCTTGAACAAAACAATGCTTTTAGAGTGATTTTTTTGCTTGACAATTTGAATTGATGTACAATTGATTTCAACAATGTATTTTTGTATTTCCAGAGTGTTTGAAAACAATGCTGTTCTTCAACAATCTGAGGGACGGTGTTAAAATACATGTGTATATACAATATGGTGATACCACTGGTGTACAACACATGTACACAATACATGCTGCAGGGCCCTTGGGTCAAGTGACTGAGACAATTTGCCCAGAGAGCAAAAGTGCTGAGTGACAATACAATCACAACGTGTACAAGTTGAGTTGATTTTTACATGGTAGATAGATAGATAGATAGATAGATAGATTGAACGTTAGAATAATAGATAGAATGATAGATAGAATGATAGATAGAATGAAAGATAGAATGAAAGATAGAATGAAAGATAGAATGAAAGATAGAATGAAAGATAGAATGATAGATAGATAGAAAGTCAGATAGATAGATAGATAGATAGATAGATAGATAAATAGATAGAAAGACAGAAAGATAGAAAGATAGAAAGATAGAAAGATAGAAAGACAGACAGACAAACAGAGAGATAGATTGATAGACAGATAGAAAGACAGAGAGATAGACAAAGAGAGATAGATAGATAGATAGATAGATAGATAGATAGATAGATAGATAGATAGATAGGTAGGGAAAAAGCAAGAAAGACAAAGAAAAAGAGACTCACAACCAACCTCTCCTATAGGTTTCCTATTTTTGACACGTCGCCTTCTGTGGTTCCACTGGCAAACAATGACGCAAATATACAATGTCACTTGATTGCCAAGCACTTGTGGGCACGGAAGCATGGTCGTTTCTGTTGTTTCACATTGCTTTATAAGGTGATCCGGCACCGTGGCACAACTTTTGCATACCTTTTACCTCAAAAAGGAAGGGTTCATCTACGGTCCTCCACACCGAGCTACTCCCTTTAACATCCCTGTGTGCCTAACCTTGTGAGTTGGGAAGATGTATGAAAATGTGTTAAGATGTATTAAATGTAACATGACGTAACATGTACATTTAATAAATACCTAACGTTTTCTCAACTGATGTCATGACGGGCGACTCTGTCAGGCTCGCGGTAGTCGTTGAAGAGATGTAGAAGTCGACAAAGCTAATAGTCATCTGAAGACAAAAAGCTAACCAAAAACGAATTCGATTCGTTCGATGTTCTTTCTCTGGATACTCTGAACTTTTTTCCCGACAATTTTTCACAGGCTCGAAGGTCTGGCAAAATACTAAGGCTCAAACGCCTCCCAGCAAGCGCCAATTCCCCTGTGGCGCTCTGACTTCTCAAGGGACGACAAAACAGAACTCAAAGAGATTGAAAAGACAGGCCTGGCGGCCTCCATCCTGAGAATATCTAAAGACGGTGCTATGGGAGAAAATATGTCAGAGTCAATGCCACAAAACTCTACGATTCCGGGCAAATATATTAATGCTTATATATAAAAAAAATGAATATACATATATGTATATATGTATATACATAGATATCTTTGTTTTTTTGTTTTCAGTTGATGTTTCTTTTGACTGCGGCGCGTTATTTTTTGGTCCCTCGCCTTGTAGGGTGCAACGAGGATGGCCACGGCACCGGCCGGCACCTCACGACACGTGCGCACGACAATGGCACCTGAAAAGCACCCTGTGAATGTTTATACAGGTGTCACATCGTGTTATCCGTGTTTAAACATCGAAAAAAAATAATACACATTTCAGACATTTCATTTCACTCATTTCACTCTTGCAATCTTGGGGCATGCGTGTCTCATATGTTAGACTCTTTATCTTACACATCTTACATTCAAACCTTCTACATAGCACATTTTGCTCTTTCAGTTCTGCAGGTTTGCATTTTTGTGTCATTGTTTCACATATTTTCTACCCTCCGCCACCAAAGCTAAGACACGTGATTCTTTGCTATGAAGATTTGTTCTTTAATGTTCTCCCTGAAAGCTTTCCATTTTGAATCTTGCCATTGGACACATGTATCTCTCCAGCAAACATGCATACATGCATGCATACTATACGATACCGTATCATACCATATCATACCTATGAAAGTATGTGCTAATGAAAAATGTTCACAGTTTTGCATGAAATACCCGAACTCCACGAAGCTGTCGATCGTTGAAATCAGATCTGTGAGACTGGCTTGGACGGACTTCAAGTGGAAGCCTTAGATCACAAAGTGACAAACAGAAATTCGAGGAACTCGAAGCCAACACGCCTATGTCACCCATGAAAAGCCTATGAAAAGCCGTTCACCATCTTTCACCCAGAAAAACGCAGCTGTGGCACTGTAACGCTCAGGATCGCAGCAGATTGCAGGAGGGTAATCACGCTTGGCCACCTGACATGCTGACTCATGCTGACATGGTTGATAAAAAAAAAGTCAAGCCGTTCGACCTTGAGATACCACAGTCAGAATCGAGATACCTTCTTGTCGCTTCACCATTTCCGCATAGCAAACAGCTGGCGCTTCTTTTTTGATTTGCCACGAATGCTCGCAACTCAGAAAGCAAACTGCAAGGCAATCGACACAGCGAAACCAGCGACGTTGTAAACATATTAAAACATATGTCGATCTCTGTCACAAGTCCACCGCTTCTGGGAAGAGCATGGAATAGCTTGACAGGAATTTCATCAAAATTCAAATATCAAAATTTCCTCGGAGTTCTCACAGAAAATGCACTTGGAAGAAAATCAAATGCACTTTTGCCTCGATTTCGGGCTCCAACTAGGAGCGGAATGGTCTCGAATTTCCAAGTCAAAATGCTGAAGATCAATGGAATTGCCCCATAGTGATGGTATGCCAAATAAGTCAAGGCAAATGGGCTTATGTGATGCATTGCTTGCAGTTTCTGAAAAAACAGCCACCAAATACGTTTTGAGGATGGAACTCGCAACTGTTCATTGACATCAGCCGATGCCTCGATCAATCACGAGATGGTGTCACTTTCTCCGTTGAACACCAGGCTTTTGTGGAGACAAAATTGCAACTTCACCTGGCCATAAGAAAAACATGGAAAAACATCTTTTTGTTTGTAATCGTAGCGCTGCAGTTTTCGTGTGTTCAATCTAAAGGCATTTGATGCATTTGATGTTCAAACATTCGGTCTCAAAACGCAAATCAAATGAATTCAAGCTCAAGAGAATTCACAAGACTTGGCTCAGCTAATCTGTCGGGAATAGGAATTTGGGCCACAGATCGTCCGGAAGGAACTTATGTTAGGAAAGGACTCGGAGGTGGAAGGGAGGAAGGGAACGAAGGGATCGGCAGATTGGATTGTCAATATTTGTTTGAAGCTAATTAGACTCAGACAATTCCCAGATTGAGCAGAGAAGGATTGCTTGACCATTGCTGGTAGAAAAGAACTCAACACAATCAACCATTACTCTACTCATTTCCAATGACTTTATGTGAAGATTACAATTACACCATTTTACACCAGACACGTTTCACACCAAACGACTCTTACACCAGATAGCTTTTACACCAAACACTTTTTACACCAAACGCATTTTGCACCAGACACGTTTACACCAAACACATTTTACACAAGACGCCTTTTTGACCAAACACATTTTGCGCCAGACACGTTTTACACCAAACACATTTCACAGCGGACACCTTTTAGACGGAACGCATTTTACACCAGACAACATTTACACCAGAAGCTTTTTACGCGAAAGACATTTCACACCAGGCACCTTTTACACCTGACGCATTTTACACCAAACGACTTAGACCAGATACCTTTTTCACCAGACACGTTTCACACCAAACAGCCCTTACACCAGATACTTTTTACACCAAACACTTTTTACACCAAACACATTGGTAGACAGTTTTTGCTGCGCAACATGTCGACATGCAGCATGTGTTGAATGAGTATGACGTTCCATCCATGTCTTGACTTACATGACTCGAATTACTGGGCCATACCAACATGTTAACATCCAGCATATGCTGAATTAGCAGCAATTTTTCTTGTGTGTCTGGACTTACTTGACTTGAATTGTTTGACCATACTACCATGTCAACCTCTAGCATGTCTTGATCTAGCATGACTGGTTCTTGTGTGTCGACTTGATTGACTTGACGTACTCGACTTGCTTGAATGGCGTGACTTGCCTTACTTGACTTGGCTTATTTGACTCGAGTCATTTGACTTGACTTGGTTTGCTCTTCTGCCGTGTTTACTTCTTCTTGCGTGTACATCCACATTTCAAGAAGGATCTGTGATAGGGAATCATCATCTGGAATGCCATCAACTGGGGTCATAAGAAATTCCCTTCGGGAAAACAGGTTGGTAAATCTTCGTTTGTTTGAATTCCATGGGTTGTGTTCAATTCGACTGATACGTCATGGCCCTTTCATTTCATGTCCTGTTTTACTACCATGCTGCTTTGCTCTTTCGGGTACCCACTTGGGGTCTAGCTTAACATCTCAAACCTCAGAAGCAACATGTCAAACAAATTCGAAGCGTCGATCAGTTCTAGATTGTTTCTCATCAATTAAAAACAAATTCGACTGAATCTCAGTTGCCGATTTGATGGATTTGATGGATCTGTATGGATCTTCTGATGATCTTGTCATCTTAGCGATTTCAAGCAACAGTATGTCTGGAGCATGAAGGCAACACATGTCCTGCCTCCTCATTGCCGGGTTGTCTATCGGATCCCGATATCTGGATACACAGGGCCTAGATTTGCCTGTGCTTCATGCAGCCATGGCAAGGGGAGATAGCAAAGGCATACGTGTGACATAAATGTGACATTGCGTGAATGTTTGCCCAAACACAAGGCACAGTGTGGAAATTGTAATGCAAGCACAAGCTTGGAAAAAGTATGCTTCTTTCAAAGGCTGAAGATGGCTGAAGTATGTATGGTATGACTCGCTGGGACCCACGACAGACAAAACACACTAAGGATCCAACAACATGAGGTACCATGAGCCGGAGGGAAGATGCCAAATGTAGAGAGCTTTCGCTTTGAAGTCTGCTGTTGGACATCGGAGACGGCCAAAGGAAATCTCGATCGGAGGAAGCGTTACTCGATCTTTTCCTTCCATCAGCTCATGCAACGCTTTTTGCAAAAACTGGTGAAATCGGGATGAGGATGTTCAGGAGTGATCCATTGGTGAGATACAAACATGCCATTGCCATGCTCTCATGAAAGCGGCAAAGTGCTCCAGCATCTTGAGCTTGCAAAGTGCTGCATGGCGTGAGACTTGTCAGACTCCATATCACCTACCATTACCATCACCTACCGCTGGCATGGCATGCTTTGGAGGAAACATCATTAAGACCTGATGACCGGACATAACCCGGCCCCTCAACCAAAGTGCTTTTGCTCCGTGCTTGCTACGACGGGGGTACTACTCGGTTCCCGGCTGTTTCGCGGCCGTGCAGAAAATGTTCATCATATGGAGAAACAATGAGCATGCCACTGTAGCGAAACGATGATTTTGCTCATTTGGCATGTGAAAATGTATCATCGTGGTTTCAGAAAACTACTTGTGTTTTTACATTGTCATCATCATCATCATCATCATCATCATCATCAGCATCATCATCATCATCATCATGGTCATCATGGATCATCATCATCATCATCATCATCATGGTCATTAGTCATCAACATCATCATAATCAACATCATCATCTATAACATCTTCGCGATCACACAGTTCGTTTGCAGATCAACGAGTTTTTCTTCCTTCACCTTGAGTTGCGTCCAGGCTGTGCGAATACACGCGACAGCTCGTGCAAGAACGCTGCACCAGACACTACTCCATCACCCCCACCTGAACCCAAAACACCCATCATTAGCGTAGCATCAACCATGCGTGCAAGGTCAAGGAACGTTACCATCACACCCACCCCAACCCAAGACACCCATCATTAGCGTAGCATCGACCATGCGTGCAAGGTCAAGGAACGTTACCATCACACCCACCACAACCCAAGACACCCATCATTAGCGTAGCATCGACCATGTGTGCAAAAACATAAAAAAAAGACTTCGTACCACGGCCGTAGGACAGCCGGTGTCCTACTACTCACGGAAGTCCAGTATGCCAGTTGAGCTTGTCATACGCTTCAAGATTTTCAGTTGCAAAGTGGACTGTTCGGCCTTTTTGGACATTTCTTTTTTCCGACTTCCAAAGTGGTGCAAGGAGTGAACCAAATCAGCCTCCGTCCGAAAACTGTGCCTGAGATGGGTCTGGTGGAGTGGGGCTTGAATTGGGTCAGAATCAATGGGCACTTTGCAGAACCTCGCGCGAAGCACCGTCGCCCCCGTCGACAGTTTATTGACTCATGGGGTTCCAGGTGGTGCGATTTCAAGCAATGTATCATTTTTGTGCAGTACTTGGACAAACCGGTTTTTATCAATCCTGGGTTGACATTGCAGAGCTAAGCCAAGTATGAATAGTTTGTCGCTATATATCTTATTTTTGGCTGTCACAAAGCAAAAGTTCTCAATTGACCTCGGGTTCATTACAGTCAACCGAACGATCAAACTGATTAAACATGCCCAAAAGTTTTGAATCTGAGGGGCCATCAGCGCTTCATGCGTTTCGATCTTGGTCGTCTTCATAACAGTTTCCAACGGCTCCACATACATGGGAAATTCCTTGCCTCCAAAGCTGCCAGATTGCCAATGTTGGCCGCACATGGAATCCGCGGGCTCGGGAAACATGGAAAATTTTTGTTTGGACAGAAACTCCCTGAGCCGAATGCTGCATGCTCTTGCTCTCGCTTCGTCAGATCATCCATGGCCCTGAATCTTCCTAGTGTTCAAGTGTTCCTCAAAAAAACCTGCAGTTGTGCTACAAAATGAATGACAAAGGACAACAATTGAAATAACATGATATAGGATATATAGGCACATGCTAAAATACGGTCATAGAAAAATGATCTAAACACTATACATACAAATTACCACACACACATAGATACATATAAATACAATATCTCTAAATCACCTCCGGTGAGATTTTCGCCATGTTTTCCTTTGTCCGTTTCCTTCGTGTCTCCTCCACCGCGCTCCGTGTCGCTCCGCCTTGGCAATCTCACCGAGATCCGCGCCGCAGGCGTCGACGAAGCTCAGGCGATAACCCCAGAGGAGGCTCTCGTCCACGAAGCCGTCTGTCAAACGTGGAAAAAAACGACAGTTACACAACGCTAAACAACACCGTGTAAACACTCCCAGAAAAGTCTGCCTTTAACGTTACCAATAACTTATTTTCTTAAGAAAAGGTGCTTTAACAATTGCTGTGTTAAACAAAAATAGCATTTATAAATTAGATGCTCTGACATGATCCAATACTTTTTCCGAATTTTTGTACATGCAAGATTCATCAGGTACATGGAAATTTCTACATGGCTTATGGCTTTAAATGTATATGTTTTGCGTAGTTTGGTTTTTCTCGTTTCGTCGCTTCGTTTGATGCCTTTTTGGTTCGGACCGAAGAAGAGCTGGCCGGTCACGATGCCAAAGCGCACATCACTGTCGGTGAAGCTGGTAACGCTGCAGACCTCTTCCAGGTTGTCAGTCGAGGATCGGTTGGATCCGTAAAACACAGACATGACACTGATGACACGTATCAAATGCCATCAGATATCTAGCAATATCATTCGATGCCTATGATGTTTATCAAAATTCTATCAATCTTGGCTGATACATTATGAAATTTTCATGAATATATTGTGAAGCACAAACAGATTAAAAACAAAAAGAAGATACAGCAAACCTATATCATATATAAATGATATGTGGATGATAAGAAGATATAAGATATACAGTGCGAATGCATTCATTATGCAATGGATCATAATGATATATAGTGCTAGAACTGAGTAAGGTCTGGACCGTGAGATATCAATTGCAAGATTTTAATCAAGTTTGCTCAGTTCAAGCAATTCTTCCCAGTTCCTCCACCTGTTTGCATTCAATCTCTTCCTTGACCGAGCTACTTTGCACAGCACATTTCTGGACATTGGCATCAGAGTAATGTCCTCACGGATCGAAACATTCGAAACATGGATCGAAGCTGCCAAATGCAAAGCTGCCCAAACCCCAAATTGCCAAAACCGCTCTGCTCACATGCCAAATGCTGCAAATGCTGCAACTTCTGCAAATGCTCTCTTTTTTTCTCCACATCTTCACTGAGAGCCAAAACAGCCAAGACACATCATCCATAGGGCAAAAGAATTGGGCAGGGCCAGGTGCATAACACTCCTGCGAGCAAGGCGTGATAGGCGTGATAGGCGTGATGCATTGCAATTTGCATCTTGGGTCTTATAAGAGTCTTTTGTTGAAGTTTTTTGATGCATTTTTTAAATGCATTTTGATTTCAATAAAACCATTCACTTTTTGTAACAATACCATCTCACCATTTATGCCATAGAATTCTGTCAAATTCGCCTGGATGCTTTCGGCCCAGAGATCCACCAGGGTCAGGTCGCACATCCCACCTTTTCCTGGATCAACTCCAGGCCAAACAGAAAAAATCACACAAAAATCATGTGCCAAAACATGAGAAAAACAAAAAACCACAACAAAATTTAACAGCACTTCAAAAAACACATCTTCACAAAACAAAATCTAATTGGCAAAGTGAATGTTTTTTGTGGTTTTAAAACTTTTGAGATTTTTGAATGTTTCATGCTTCACAATGAGCTTGCAGATCTGTCAGATTTCAACATCACTCATAACTGCTGGTAACTCTGGTAACTCACTCATAACTGGTCCCCGTGATCCCCCGTGATCGGCACCTACAGAACGGCACAATGTCCCCGTGAAGAGGGGAATGCCAGGCCAGATGTCTCCTCGAAATTCGTTTCCCAACCATGAAGCAATGAAGCAATGAAGCAGTGCAGCAAACAAGACATACAAGACATGAATGTCATGATCATGTCATTCTGATACCAGGTGGCCGGTATGTTTCCAACGTTTTCATGTGGATATATTTTGTTTTGAAATCATCAACCACAGAAAGCAAAAGAAGAGAAGATAATTGATAGAAGAATGAAACCTATAGAAACCTATAGCAGGCTAAGAGCACGGCTGCTAAAAGATTGGGGTCATTGGAAATATCATTTTCATGATCTGATGACTTCGAATCCGTGATTCACTGGGATTACTTTGGTGATGTTACTCATGGTGTGTTCCGAGAATTTTCCCAAGGCACTGGTATCACAGAACTTCAACGTGGTGCTGGTTGTGGTTGACGAAGTAGATGAAGAGGAACTGGAACTACCTGAAGAGTTGAACTAATTTGAACTAAGTTGAGGTATGACAAAATCATACTTTTGTTGTCGTTGCTCACCTTTAGGCAACAAAAGTCGACAAACGTGACCCACAAAGCAAGCAGGAAAACCAGAGGAAAGTTCGGAACAAAGAAACACAAAAACATCTTTTTCGATCTAAATCCAAAGTACTGCTGGTAGTAGAAGACACTGATGTGGAGCTGGTTGAAGTGGACGTTTTTGATGTAGTGGTCGTCGACGTCTTAGACGTTGAAGATATTGTGCGTGATGTTGTTGTTTCTGTCACCGATGTCGATGAACTTGTGCTGGATGTGCTTGTGCTAGAAGTAGTGCTACTACTGCTCGAGGTCGTGGTGGTTGATCTGGTGAGACTAGTTGTCGTGTGGGTCACACTTGACAGTGTAGAGGTCGTGCGTGTGCCTGTTGTGGAAGTTTCAGAGTGAGTGGTTGAAGTGGTGCTGCTGGTGTTTGTTGTGGTGGTATTTTCATCAGTCTCGTTGAAGGTGCTGGTCGTCATTGTTTCCGATGTGCTGGATGTGCTGAGCGTTGTTGAAGATGTGAATGTGGCTGTTGTGGAAGTGGTTTGGCTTGCCTCAGAACAAACTCATGAATCTCGGCTTCGTCTCAGACAGATTCTGTGAGTCGTTTCCGCATTCCTGAAAAATTTTGAGAAACTCATTGCCAAATTGCGTATGGTTTTCACCACAGTTTTTGCGAAAGGCTTCAAAGCTCTAATGTCGAGCCATGGATTTTTTTTGTATCATGATCACATCATCACATCAATCAATGAATTCATTCCCAATCATTCTGCAGCTCACGTAGACGTATCATCTGATTCCTTGCCCTCGATATTTGTCTATGTAACTTTTCTATAAATATATATGTTTTGATATCTAATATCCGTAATATCCAAATGATTTTGGAAATTCATCTGAACAAATTCAAATTGAGGCTGAGACTGTGGATGTGGTTCTTGAAGTGGAGATAGTTGATGTTGAGCTGCTGGTGGTTGTGAATGTTGTGGTGGTTGAAGTGCTGGTTGCGGTACTTGTTGTGTTAGTAATGGATGATGTACTTGTGATAGTTGAAGTCGTGCTTGTGTTGCTTTGTGTTGTTGATGAAGATGAAGTAATTGAAGAACTGGTTGAAGTGAAGGAAGTTGAACTCGTCGATGTAGCGCTAGTTGACGAAGTGCTTGAAGAGGAGATAGAGGTCGAAGAACTGGTTTTGGATGTTGTTGTCTGAGTTGCAGATGTTGTCGTAGAACTTTTGGAACTTGTTGTTGTGAAAGTGGTCGTTGTTGTTCTGGAAGTTGTTTGGCTGGAAGTAGTTGAACTGGTAGTGCTGGATGTGGAGCTTGTTATGCTCCATGTGCTGCTACTAGTCATAGAAACGCTGCTGGTTGTAGTACTCATAGTTCCACTCGTTGTGGTACTGGTGTTTGTTGCCGTGGTTGTGGTTGCATTGGAATAGTTTGTGAAAGTCATTGTGATGCTGGTTTCAGTTGTAGTGCTCAATGTTGTAGTCGAAGATGTGCTTGATGTTGAAGTCTCCGTCTCTGTTGAGGTTGTGCTTGTCGCATTGCACGTCTCTGCCGGCTCCTGCAGTCCGTGAGATTGTAACACTGTACACTCTACGACGCCCTTCAATCGGATGGAAATCCGTTTGATCGTAAATTATGTAAATTATGATGCTTATTTAAATTTATGACTTTTCAAAGACCTGTTGACTCCGGCTCCTGTTCTTGGAGCAACGATTCTCCTAAAAGAACGTCCGGCGGCAGCATGGGATGACCTGCAGATTTCCGAATGCAGCAAGTATTGGGGAATTTTTACTTCTTGAACAAAAGCTATGGCAAGATATGACAAGATATGATCAGCACTGCTACAGTGACAGACTATGCTGCCTACTCAAATTGATCGAAAAAAATGAAGGCCCAGTAGCAGCGACTCCTTGTGAAAGTGTGCATCCAAGGAACATATGAGTGCAGTAGAAAGACAGGCACTGCAAAGTGTAACCTGGGACTTGTTGGTGCAAGTCACGGTTAAGGCGGTTCACTAGCAGTTCATTCTCGTCATTCTGGTGTTCAGCGCTCAAATTGTTGCAATTCTGAGTGACAAGGGCGACGTACGCCCCTTTGACCATGCTCACCTCTCAGCCAAAGTGGCACAAAACAACAAAGTTAAGATAGTCAAAACATGTTAAAACAACGTTAACGAAATCAAACATCACATCACATCACATAACATCACGTGAAGTGACGTGAAAAACGTGAATCAAAGATCACGAATCATGACATGATTGACATGTCATCGACTGACCTCATCTCGCTCCCAGGTGGACCAACGAGACTCCCTTTCAACCTTGATCCACACAAAACCTGCAGTGGACGAACATCATCGCTTAGATAACCTATATCTGCTTATATCAACTTATATCGTTTCTACATTTTCCTTTTGAAAGCAAAGCATCCCAAGCTCGAAATTTGAAGCCTATCAGCCCATCAAAGTTCTGTTGAGGTGCCTTTGACCTCGATTTGAATGTAATCTGATGATAACTTGGCTTTTGCCTTGCAGTGCAGGCTGCAAATTCAAGACATTCCCACACACTGGAATATGGAATGCCAAAACAAGCTTGGTTGTCCAGGAGTAGTCTCCGAAGTAGCGATCAATGTACTCCATTGGAAGGAAAATTGAAACAAGCAGTGGAGCAGTGGAGCATGATGATGAAATAATTGATCCAAAGACATGCTTTTCAGACGTTTTTTTTTTCTGAATTAATTTTTTTCCAGTATTTTCAAATTGTCATGGCACTGGTCGCAGTGAGACTTGGTGAGACTCGAGTCTAACCTGGTGAGACCTGGGGCCTTGCGCCAATCAAAGGGGCGACAGGGCGGCAATCTGCGACTGCAATAAGATGATTTTTTTCGACAAATTTTTTTCGAAAAAAAATTGGAGTGAAGAATTTGTTGCATTTGCAGACTGCTGCGTTTTTTTCACCCAGAAACTTTGGCAAATGGCAGGTGCTGCATTTATATGCTGCATATCCCATGGCAGGGATGATGACACAAATGGCACGTCGATCCGGATTG
Organism: Breviolum minutum Mf 1.05b.01; assembly: GCA_000507305.1. Lineage (NCBI taxonomy): Eukaryota > Dinophyceae > Suessiales > Symbiodiniaceae > Breviolum > Breviolum minutum. The sequence goes on from DF240223.1 coordinate 104,191, forward strand.
ATGGATTCATGCAATTGTCAGCAATTGTCACCGTTGTTCCCGACGTCTCGTCTCTGTCGAAAGCTCAGGTCCTGAAAATGGCGGTGGCCATGGAGGGCATTGCGGCACTGTGTTTCATCGAAAGAACCCCCCTTTTTTTTTCGTTGCGATGCACCTTCCGGGAGTCAAAAGAAATCCAAAAATTCAGTCAAAAAGCTACGAAATTTACCAAATCCAAAATCAAATTCCAGTCTTTCATTATCATTCAATGTTTAATCAGAAACTTTCAGTTCCTTTCAGTTCCCTGCACTGTTTCTTTCGTTTTCTGGCCTCAACACTTTGAGACGGCCTGACTTTCCATGCGCTGACACACCAGGCGTTGCTCCAAGTCCTCTGTCACTAACATTGAAGATCATTCAATGTCGTGTGCCCTTTTAGACGCAAAACAACTTGGAACTTGAATCATTACACATACATACAGACTTGCATCATTCTAATCATTTGCAAAGTGGAAAAACTCATTAGACATTTGTAAATTTGTGAGCCACATTCCTCCGTCCTCGTATGTGACCTGCCGCTTCAGTTGCTTCTTGGTGCCATGCCTCGTCAAGTCGTCTGACAGATCTGATAGCTTTTTGTAGATGTAACCAGCGTTGAGAAAAGTCGGCTGACATTTCTTCAAACCAGAATGGAAAGATCGGAAAGACAAAGGAAACTTCCGAAAAGCACCAAAAGTTATAAACGGATGAAAACATCCTTCTAAAATCTTCCAAACGTTTCCAAACACTATGGGTCTTGCAGTTTCACATCAATATCCGCATTGCCAGGCACTGGATGCGTCTGAAGCCCATGCTGTTCGTGACGACCTCCTGCCTCACCGGAGCACAGGCTCAGAGACTGAGAAATCTCTAAAAGGGAAATATTAATGATAAATATAGATAATCTCTAATTTGAAATATTCAGTAATATTCTGGACCTTGGCCGCCAAAGCTCTACTATCGCCCTGATTCTCGGTTGCACTTTGCCAATATTTGTGACGAGATGTGGGGCAACAGATGACAAGAAATCCCAGCAAACACTTGACTTGGCTAAGTTAAGCGTTCTCTGTTTTTTACCCAACAGCTATGCGGCTATGCTTATCCAATAAACGTCACGTCATTGCAGCCTAGGTGTTCCAATGAACTGGCCATTTGCTGCCAATTTCCATGTACAAAGGAAGCAGTGATACCATCGATTTATGATTCAGATTGATTGAGTGCCTGTTGAAAAAGCATTCAACATCTTCAACTTCACATTCATCTTCATCTTACTTGTCATAATCTTCATAAAACCGCATAGATCTTGGACAAAGTGCAGCTGCGGTGTTTGCTGCAAAGATCGCTCGTAGTCAGCTGCAAGGCCACCGAGCGCTGTTTCTCGATATCGTTTATCCATAGCACTGCCAGTCTCCTCGATACTTTTGACGATGGACAAATGAATCAAGGCATAAACAATGTGGGATTTTCATACAACGTTACAACCATCAAACATCATGAAAAACATGAAGACATGGCATGAGGCAACCACGCAACCCTCCGTTTTTTTCTGCACCAAGCACCGATGAGAACACCCGGATCCTTCATCACACGCAGCACTCCATCCAAGTCCAAAAGACTCTGAGAAGCTCCGCTGCGAACCAAAGCAACGGCGTTCACAGCCTGTACTTCAATCGAAAAATCCAAATCCAAACACGCAATCACATAATCACAATAAATCAAGATGACACACGTACACAACATGCAGTTACAGTTACAATAATGACATAGACATCATTAAAGAATTTGGCTGTAATAACACTGTAGTAACTGTAATCTGAATCTGTATGCGACAACCCGACAACACAAGACGCACCGAAAAAAAAAACCGCATGCCACGCACTTGGAGACCGTGAAAAAAACATAAGGCGCACGTTGTCAGAGAAACGTCTTTTTTTGGCGCCTTGGTGGCACCCATGGAATTGCGCTCGATGCATGGCGCCTGCACCAAGCCCAGGACCTGAAATCTCTGAAATCTGAGATTTTCGTCCAAAAATTTTTCCACATGTGCAAAAAAGGGCACTGGATCACAGGTCATGCCCAAGCTATGCTCCAATGCACTGGTAGCAGCAGCTGCGACCTGCCATTTCTTCACAGAGCGGCAAAGTAGCACAGAATAACTCATCAACATCTTCAAAGGTGGATCCACCTGCCGTGGTGTCCCGTTGAGAACTGCCATGAGACCAGCAGCTGCCATCGCCGTGGCTGTGCCTACCTCTGCCTCGCGATCTCCAAACAGAAACCGGCTCTGTGAAAGGCATCACGTCCACCATCATCTACCCATCTACCCGAATTTTCTGGAGAGTGAACGATATTCGAAACTCAAAACTTTTCGACGTCAAGACTTTCACAACTTGCTCCTGACAACCACCTGCAGCACCAGAAATACAAGCATGCTCCTGATATCGATGTCGAAAGTTTTGACATTTTCATCAAAGCACCGTCAAAAAAGTCAAAGACTGCCAACAAAAATAGGCGTCTTTAAACTACTCAGGTGCAATGGAGGAACCCTAAATGTAGCATCATCTTCCACCCAAAATTGTTTCGCATGCTCTATTATATTCTATTTTGCTTTGCAGTCTCGCCTACGGGTTTTTTCTTGAAACCCCACAAAAACTAACATCATTCCACATTCTTCACATCTCATACTCGCAGTTTCGAAAACAAACACGTTGGGTTTGGTCCAGTGGTCGTCGTTTTTCGTCCAGTGTCCTTGGCGAGGACTCCTATGGTTGCTGCTGTCAGTAGGAAAGTGGCCGGATCATTTTGCTCAGACTCCGGTTGAGTTGGCCGCAAATGCCTTAGCAGTGAGCTGAACTCTCTTAAAACAACAGTCAGAAAAGTCGCTTAGGAAGGGCCCTGCTTGACACAAGGTGTCCGATGTCGGAAAGTTGTGACGCCGTAAGCGCACCTCATGTAGTATGCCAAAACAGCCGGAACAACTCCAGCTGCACCATTGGTTGGGGCTGTCACCAACCGACCCATGCAAGCATTCTCCTCCTGCCCGGCAGCGCCACAGCACAGTAGTGTCACTTTTTCGACCGTGGTATTGTATGGTACCCTATACCGCCTTCATGGTGCCTGCTTGATCATTTGTTTGTCAAGTTTCAACTGTGGAAAAGGCATGAATGAAAACAGTGAAACAAGCTGCAAGCCGCTGTTGAACCATGGTGAGCCCTATTGTTTTCATCCCTTTCTACAAGCTGAGTCAAGCTCATGTGTCAACACGTGATTGCTAGGTGTCCATAACAGCAAGCGCGTAGCAGTTCAGCCACCGCAGCTCGTCCATCACTGGCTGCCGCCTTGAGAAAACAAGACAAAGACTCTTGAAAACATCTTTGAAAACAAAAACATGCTGAAGAAGTGAATTTTTCTGAGTTTGTTCGAGTTGCAGGACGAAGACAAAGTCAAGAGAATTCAAAGAAGTGTCTTGTGCAACAGGATTCCAGTAGTTTGAGGGGAAACGTATGGAAAAGTGGGGTAATCTCATCTTGTACGGGAAGTGCATTGGAGATGACATGTTGGCCAAATGGTGGGAAAGTTGATGATGGGATCTGAATGCCAAACCTGTCTGCGACAAATATTCACTGCTGTTCCGCGAAGAATATAACTAAGAAAAGCTAAGAATTGTAAAACTTGAACACAAAAGTTACTTTGAAGATCATTGATGACTGTCTTCACCTTGGAAGTTGACGCGTTCGCGACAAGATGCATATCTTGACCGCAGAGTCTTTGCTCCTCCATGGAAGCGATGGAATCAGGACACTCTGAACACTCTTTGAGATACTTTCAAACTTTCAGATACTTTCATCCACTGACATTTCTCTCTTATCTTTTTGTTTCTTTCTTATCCTTTTTTAAATACTTTTTTCTTCTAAAATTCTACGTATTTCTGTCGCTCTGGTTTTGCTTCTGAATGCATCTTGCTGAATCTGTTTCTAGACCTTCAGAACGAAAACAAATGATGAAAAAAAACATCCCAAAAACATCCACCTCAACAGCCCTCAACATCTACATATCCCGGTGGTGGTTCTCTGCGCGGTTCTCTGTCAGTGGTCTCTCCTGGGCTGTTTCGTAGAGCGTTTTGGCGCGGCGGTGGAGCTGCAGCGGCCCCGGCAGCGGCACGGCCGCGGCGCCCAACCTGGAGGTTTGGAGAAGAAAAGAAAAACGTTAGGCGCCCAACGTTTCTGTTTGAAAAAAATGCACCTTCTTCTTGATAACACAGAAATGTTTTCAGCCAGGTCATCTAAATCATCTAAATAAATTGCAGCTTCAATTTGAAGCTTTGAAGCTACGGATGCTTTTTGAAATTGAAACATCTAGACAGGGTTATGAGTTATGAGGTTACATCCCTTCATATGGGGAAAGCCCAGTATCGTTTTCTGTCTGTTTGATATCGTTTTTCTTGAAATCCGTCATTCAACGTCGAAATCTTTTTGTGACCTTTTTTTAACTCCTTTCAAGCACAACTCAAAAATATCATATGATCAAATGATCGATATCATTTTGTTCATCTAAATAATCATTCTTTTCAAGCATCACTCTCGCAGTCTCTGCTATCATTTTATCATTTTCTTTTCACTTCTGTTCTCCATGATCTTCCTTTTCCAAATGCTACCTGAAAACCTCCCTGTGAGTTTCAAAATGTTGGCAACTTGTGCTTTAAAGATTGCCAAAGATGTTTGAAAGACGTTTGTTACAATTTCTTACGTTTCTGTTGTAATTTAGTACGTTTTTGTTCCCAGTGTCCCAAGTGACCCTCGTTCAATGCACTGCTCCATGACTGCCCAAAGCTCTGCTAGGCCCATGGACACCTCCTCCGGTCTGCGACGAGCCTCGAAACAGCAGAAAAAGAGAGACGTTTTTGTGCTTTAAAAAACAGCACACTTAACAGCAATTAACATTTTACATACTTCAATTGCATACTTCAATTATCAGCACTTCAATTAAAAAACAAACTTGGATGCGGCGGCGTGGCCTTGCACTGTGTCCTGTGTCCTTACACCAGGATTTCCAATTCAACAAAAGCTTTGAGATTCATACATTTCTCATAGAGGTTTGGTGGAAAGTTGAAAGATTGCTTTTCAGTTGACCGCAGGGGTTCCTGCCTCCTCGTTGATTCGTACCACACTGGCAATGTCAAGATTTCGCTCCTCACTGTGCACGCTCCACTTCATCAACCAAGTCTTCTGAGTGGAAAAGCCGAAGTGAAGAAATGGAAGATGGACGGAAAAAAGATGAAACTACGCAAAACATGATTTGAACACAGAGCTTTCTCCGAAATTTGGTGTTTCAGAAAGCCATGGACTGTAAACGTTTCACTATCAAAGAAAGTGATACAAATTGAAACGAAAAAACAGTAAGAAAAAGATGCGTGAACGGCGAAGGTGAAAACATCTGTGATGCAAAGGGAGTCCTCGCAAATCTGAAGCAATTCCTCCATGCTCCGAAAGGGGATCGGGAAAGCAGGGAAAGAACCGCTGGAACTTTGTCCTCAAAATTGACGAAGCGTGGAAAACTTCACAAGAAATTGTCGAAATGTGGTTCACATCGTTCACTTGATACGGTCTAGCATCTTAGATCATCTTACCGAACTTTACCAAACTCCACTGTCATACATTGAACATCGAAAAAGACACCTTCAACTTTTTCTCCCGAGTCCAGCAGCAAGCATCTCTTCCTCCGAGAGTATGAAACCTCCACCAGTTGAGTAGTAGCTAACTTCCAACAAACCTAGGCTGTCATACTGTTGATGTGTAAAGCTGTTAACGTGGAATGAGAAACTTGCACATTCTCGAAAGAAACAGTCATCGCAAGATTTCAACGTACAGTTATAAGTTATACACACATCATGACAGCCTGTGCAAATTACATCCCCCAAAATAGTTACAGTTATGCAAATTTGACCGGTTTCAACACTGGGTCACACATGATGTCACTGATGTCACCACCCATGGTTACTTGTGAAAGGAACACGAGAAGTCAGCAGAGAGGGCACGGCAAATCATGCCATTTGGATGCAAAGGCAACTCTTCCGCCACCAACAAGATATCGTCCTCAATCGACTCTTCTGTCTGAGACTTTCGGAGAATTTATGTGAATTTATGTGAATTTCATGCATGGAAGGAATTGTCTCAGACTTTCAGTGAGATTGAACATCTGTTGCAGGAATGAAACGACAAACTAAGAAACAGTTCTGACACCAAAGGATCTTTCAGAAAACTTGCAACTTTCATCCATTCCCTCCATTCCCTCCAATCCTATTTCCTTCCCTACTTCCCTCTCCGAGTCTCATGTCTTTCACGTCTTTCATGTCCCCAGTTCCCTCAAGTCATGTCCCTTCCTTCCTTCCTTCCTTCCTTCCTTCCTTTCTTCCTTCTCAGTCCCTCTCCGGTCCTCTTCGGAAAATAGAATCTCCTTGAAGTCATTCTTCCAACCGACCAAGAGTTTGCCTCTGAACAAAAAATGGGAATGACATCGGTATCATCGATCATCAACTCGAACACATCGAACACATCATATTTTCCACGTTTTCATATGTTTTCCATGTCTTTTTTTTCGAAGAATTTCTTGGTTTTTCATTGTTTTTGTCGAAAACGTCATATCATATCATCGCCTCGCTCCTGGACATCCATCAGAAAGGATTCGATCGTTGCCTTACGTCCAAACCGTTGGAAAATTGGTTGTTGGTTGGAAGATTCATGGGTTTTTATATGTTTTTATGGTTTTCTTCGAGGTTTTTCGTGGTTTTTCTGCTTGGTGACACGAAAAGTGACAGTGTACAAAAATGGATCCGAAGGACTGGATCCACCTCTGCAGGTGCCACACCGTGCAAGCCCAACACACAAGCCTGCCATTTCGGTCCATCTTTCGATCGTCGATCCAGGTCGGGCATGTATCCATGTCGATCCATTTCACTATGTTTCACTAGTCCACAATGACCCGTTTACACTTCCAATTTTCTGGTATCAAGGTTGTCAAGGACTACCAAAAGCCTTGGTTGAAGCAGGAGAAGTTTCAAATTCTAATTAAGTCAAGCAAGAGGCAACCCTAGACCTTCGAGTTGGGGTGATCGCAGAACCGCAACATCACATTTGCGAACAAGGTCTAATCCAGATCAAAAAAGCAATGGGAGCACCCTGTAGTAGTGAAAAGGAGCAAATTGTCTCCAAAGCAGAGTCTAATTGTGGGTCTGTGAACTCTGCATTTTTCTGGATGTTTTCAGAGAATTTCACCTTTTAAAACATTTTCCAACACCAAAAAACTCTATCAACATCCAGCTATCCAGTCATATCCAGTCAATCCGTGTTTCAGATCCTGCCTTGTTGGTGCCATGTCCAATGCCTGGAATCTGAGAATCAGTTTGGCGTGCACGTCGTACAATGTTACAATGAGTTATTATGAGTTACAGCAATTAGTTACAGTTACTTTCGATAGGCATTGTACGTTGTCATACGGGGTCCACGCAAAGATGCGTTTCCCCATTGATATTGCCTGAGATCCCTACTTTGGGTGATATCAAGCGATCTCCATCTTTGTATTTCCAATTTTTTGATGCAACTTTCTGACAGGTGTATTATGTAAGATCATGTCTTTTTTCCTTCCTTACGCATTCAGTCTGATATATTCAAATAATTCATCATGCACAAGACTCAGTGTTTTTTGTTCGTGAAAGCGATCGCGCCTGTGAGTGCGAGTGAGCCACGGAGTTCCACCAGGATCGTCGACACTTCGCTCAAGAGATCCTGCTTCGCCAAGCCTTCGCAAATCGAAATCCACATCGACGCCCTTCGAAATCCCACTCTCCATGGCCAAGCAGCGCTTTGCAAAGTTCCGACAGGCCAACCTGGTCATGTACACATGCGACATAATGATATCATACATTATCATACATATCTAATTTTCTCACTCTACTCAAATTATTCAATGCCCACGAAGCACGAAGAAACAGCGGAAAAACCCGTAGCTGCCACTATGCTGGCTTCCAAGTGGCATAGGCCCAACGGTGTGGCTGCTAGAAGGCCCAATGCCAATCTTTAAAAGCTCCTTGGTGAATAACATGAAAATAAAAACAACCGGTTTTTATGGATGATAAATTTGCGAAAATGGATGCTTTCATGGCTGTGAAGCCGTGAAATTCACCGGACCGAGGTGCAAAAACCGAGGTGTGAATTGGATCGATGAAAGGACTCTTGCGCTGTGCGCCTTGAACAAAGCCAGGTGTATCAAACAACGCCTTGGCTCAGAGTCATCTGTTTTTGGAATCAAAACAAGAGAACAAAAGAACTCCAACAAATATTGGATCCATTCATATCATTCCCACAATCAATATGAGACATTGAGCCGCAACAATCAGAAGTGCCTCACAAATTCCATAACATTCGTGTCAAATCTAAGCAGGACAGTTTCCTCAAATGCCTGTGCCTGGGATCCACACCACCCCGCTGCCACTGACTGGCGAGGCTGAAGTCATCAAAGTTAGGGAGCTAAAAAGCTAAAAGTTTGAAACACAGAAACATCGCAAGTCGAATCACAGCAAAATAATCTAAAACTCATTCACATCAAAGTATATCCAAATAGGTGTAGCAAATGTTTACAGATGTTTCCCATGATTGTATTTTGGCTATGAACACGATCTCAATGACTATCATTGACTATATGACTATATCAAGACCATACATTTTTGGAGGTGAATTGATGGTGGCTTTGATATCGCATATTCTCCCTTTCCACTGCAACCTGAGCAATGGCTGCATGAGCGATTGCTGAAAACTGACTCCTGGCCCGAGCTCTCAACATCGAACATCTTTCAAACGTCAGGTGCACACACACACACACACACCAAACGACCGATGTGGTTTCATAAGAGGTTTCCTATGCTGATTTCTTCAACTGAGATTCAGTTGATTTCTGTTACACACCCTTACCCCGACAGCATGTGCTCATTCAAGCCCAGAAATTGAGGGGAAGAAACATGTGCGGTCGTACCCGGTACAGTCAAACCAATACCATTTTTTAGTGCATGCTTCTACTGCTCTTTGCTGTCACATGATTTTCATCCCACCAGAAATTGTAATTGATTCGATCATCTTTTTTGAGATCTTGTGGCTTCGCATTCTCCAACTGCAACGCTTCCAGCATCATGTCGTGTGCTCCTTGCTTTGGCAACCCTTCAAAGCGCCATCCTCGATATCGTAGCCCGCCATGGAATCACGTCGCTGTTGAACACGAACGTAAAGAACTGTGTCCCTACTCGTTTCGTGTCATCCCACTTTTTTCCACCTGTGGAATTGAGTGACCCTGTGTGAACCTATGCCTTTCAAATCAAGCGAGACAATTCTCTCTTTCAAACCCTGTGTGAAATACTTTCATGTCTGAGCTGCTTGAGGTTCAACGCAAATTTCTGAAATTACATGACCCATTGATGCATCATTGCATCATGTCATGGCATGGATTTAGTGCCCTTTCGGACAATCACACCGCATTCATCAAGCCTAAAGGTTGCTGGGGGCTTGGCAAATCTGCAGTGTATACTGCACTCATATGTACACACACCCACATGTGCACAATTCACATTAATTTACAGCATGTATACTGTATATTACTGTATGGACTGCATGCGACGGACCTGCCACTGCCAGGGGAACACCACTCTCGCACGTTCCTTTTACTCTTTCTTGCCGTTTGCTGCAGCCCGTGTGTCGGTGAGACGCTTTAGTAAAGCATCACCGAGCAAAGCGTACCTCACATCCAAATGGCTTCAGAACATTCATGGTCTCTCCTTTCCTTCTGTGAGAGAAGCAAAAATGAAACAAAAACACTGAGCAAGTGGGAGGAATATGCCGTATGCTGAATCATGTCGGATCATTTGCCTAGTCCGTTTGGGCATGTGCCTTGAAAAGTGTGGCATGTGTCATTTCGTCCCGGTGGCGGCGTCACAGCACAGTAGACAATGATGGACACGAGCACTGCCATCAGCCAAGCCCAAAGAGTATATCCCATCACCTTTCAGCACCAAGTTGAACTCATCGAACACATACTGGCAAACCACCCAAATGTTTTTTTTCTGGAGCATTTAACAAGGTGTATCTTTGCAAACCAGGCACATGAATATGGTGGAACTCGATCGGCATCAACAACAGCCGTCCGCCTGCAAGGTCCAAACAAGACCATGGTGACAGCACACATGGTCAGCACATCATTAACACAAATTAAGCCGCTTCGCTGAGGCACGAGTGTAATGAATGACAAAGATGTTGGACAAATTTATGCCTTGCCGCCACAGCGAAGGTTTTCCATGTGACGACAAATACCACAAGTCAAGTTAAGAAAAAGTACGTTTTAGTCTTTTCGATTCTTTTCGCCTTGTTCTCTCAGAAATTTTGTACTCCCAGGTTTTGTCGAACAGACTTGGAACTGGTTTGAATCGCATTTGAGTCATGTGTCCTCTGCCACACAAAAGTTCAACTGCTATTTCAACAATTTCAAGCTTTCAAGACCAATCATCGAAACAAGCGGAAACATGTGAGTCATCATATGCTCAGAATGCCATCATGAAATTATCTTAAATCGTTAGGTGAGCATAGGTGACTGGATTCCGAAAGCCAATTTGTTGCACAGACCAAGAGGAACGTCTTTTGATAGATTTGTGTGTCAAAACCAAGACGCCCAGTGACAGTCTGGAAGCTAAGAGAACCCACCTGGCGTACATGCATATTTCCATAGGTGGAAGAACTTGCCGCAAGCTGAAGAGCACGTGGAAACTGCATTAATATGAATGAATGGCAAATGTCATCGTAAATCCAGCAAAAGTGCTATGTGCAAAGTATGTCAATGTGCAATCTTTACCAACATTGTGACCAATTCTTACTTCCGAGGACAGGACCGGCTGGGCATTTCTGAATCTTTCTTCATGCCGTTCAGAAACAAGGCCTCGGAACATGGGGTTATACGAAGTTCATACATTCTCATCTTTTTTGCGTTGGAGCAGCTCTTCATCCTATGATTCTTATGGCGACATATAGCTGTCGCTAAAAAAACACGTGTTTTTGCATGCGGGAAGAAGCAAAGACAAAAACTAGATATCAGAGTTGTTGTAACCATATACCAGGGCGAAAAGGGAATGCAGGAACTGGAGGGAAGTTAGAGTTAGACATCAATCACACAGCGGTAGTAGTGAGTTTTAGTACTTTTCCCCTGGATTTTGCAGGTCATTGTTCATTGAGGCATTGTTGAGACAGCCAGAGAAAAACCTCACGCTTGTCCGCCAATGACGCTACATGATAGCAAGAAAAATAAAGTTTGACCGCAAGGTCACTGCAATTTTCAGGTCCGACAGTTTACTTTCCATCATCTTTTTTCCGCTTAAATCATGGTTTTCTCATCTGACAGTACAGTCAAAAGATGTCAAAAGGTCAACTCAGGAGCCCCGCGATGCCCAATGCATGGAGAGAATTGCTGACAATGAAGCTGGTGCATTGCGTCCATGAGAGCTTCATGTCAGCAACTGACAAATGCTTAGGATCCGGCTGCAACAACGAAGGGTGGAGAGTATATGAGACATTATGAGATATCATGAGATATGACTTATGAGACTTCATGATTAAAGAGGATTGAACATTGATTGCGCATTGCCGCATGTGTCAAAGGAAGATTCAATATATTCAATGAACATGATTGTGTTTCATTTTGTTCCCTGCACAAGCCCGCCTGCCACGGGAGGCTGCTCGCTAATCACCTGGCTTCGCATCTCTTTTTGAAAAATCTCTTAGAAAAAAACTCGTACAAAAAACTCCGAAAACAACTGTTTTCGTGTTTTGGAATCGATTTTTACAATTCTTTGGTTTTGGGAATTTCCAAATTTTTTGCTCAACCTCTTCAAAACTTCCCCCGGTCCACACCTCGGTGGGAGGAAGCCTCAGGACGTCGAAAAGAATCAAAAAAAAACAAACATTTTTTTATACGTCTTTTTCAAAAGAAATTACAAAACCAACACAGCAAATTTTGTTTGACAGAACAAAAAACTTTGGCAAAAGACTTGTGATTTGATTAGACAAATAGACAAAAATTCAGTCAAAAGATCGATATGTCACAAAAATATCCGTGTGTGAGCGGTGTGACGGATCAAAGAAAAAAACTTTAAAACGACATACCAAACACACCGGACATGAAAAAAAAAATACATAAATTACCAACTTCCAATTCAGTCAAGGAGCACCAACCAGTCCACCTCAGTATCCAATTACAGGGCTTTACAGCTTCGTTGGGTCGATTTGGGTCTGATCGCACTTAGTGAGTCAACCAAAAACATTTGGGTCAGATCTTCTGGGCAACTGGCGAAGAGTGACAATGCCACCATCGCCGCAGCTACACTTCGAGGGGCTCGGAAACTGCTGGGTACCTTGACGGTCTCAGAACAAGACCGATCTGCGGTGAGACGTGTGAGACGTGTGTGACGTGTGTGACGTGAGCCCGAAAAGAAACACAGCTTGCAGTGTATATAGTGTCAGTATACGACATGAGTTGTATCTAATAACCGAATACATTTTCTATGGTATAAATCACTGAAATTCGCTATCACAGCTTAAACATATATACTACAAGTACCGATTTAGTATGATCCCGCAGGTCATCCGATTCAAATTGACATCTGTCGTCAGTGATCGGGGCACTAAAGCACAAAGCAACGCGCCAGGTAGGAAGTGGGCTGTAGTCAATCCCACGAAACGATGGCCAGGCCGAAATCCCTGAGCTTCGTTTCTGTCAAGGGAATGTTAGACTGTTAGACTTCACACTGCCATCACTGCCCTTTCGCAACTCATTGTCTCCGCTTATTGTTTGGTATGCTTCGTATGCTTCGTATGCTTCATTGGACTTCATTGGACTTCTATTGAATCTATATTGACTTCAATGGATCATACCTGTTGTCATACAAGTATATAGAAGTATGGGGTATGAGTCAGTATGCGTCAGTATGAGTCCATGTCCAATGTCCGCCTCGTGGATGATTTCTGGCTGCCACCACATTCCAAGGCGAGTCAACACACCGAAGGCCACAAGAGATGCAAAGTCACCAAAACGGCCGAAGACATGTCTCACGAGGCCAACTCCTGGAGTTCCAAAATTTACGGAAAGACATGAAAAGTAAACCACATTTCAAATCGGTAAATGTAACAAATTTAAGAAATTGAATATGTTTTTCAGCAAATGGAATTGAAAGACATTCTTCGAAACATGAAGCAAAAAAACACCACGATCTTGCATGCAGTGATAGATTTTCAGCACCTCCAGCCAATACGCTCACTGCGAAGAGATTCTCGAAAATCTGGCGCTCAAGTGAAGCAAGGGACCGATTCTATGAAAGTGCAGAAAGACAGTGTTGGAGGCGTCCTCGCCGTCAAAAATAAATAGTCCAGTTGAGTCCAGTTCTCCAGTACACTAGATTAACCAGTCACAGATCTCTCTCTCTCTCTCTCGTGGTATTTTTTGAGCTCTCAAAGATCTCCAAAACGGTTGTGAAAGGTGCAAATCGTTGGATGGTTCGATGTCGATTCACTCACCTGCATGTTGTGACAAACCGTGACAGCAGGAGAGTAAAGCTTCAGAGCTGCATTTGTCGGCCTTGGCTTATAAAAGCAGATGCGGACGTTCGGGAAATTCACGAACGAATTCACCACAACTATTTGCAGGAAAAAAAATGAGACAAGTATGTTTCCAAGTTGAAAGGGAGAGAATTTAAAGAAATAGAGATGCCACATCATGTTGAGTGCTGTTGCCCTCCACTGGGGTGCCCTCACGCGTAGAGGAACAAAAGGCTCAGCAGCCACATGGGCGGGGCCAGAAAAGACCATTCCGCCCATCGATCCTCACACGTACAAATGACACTCTTGGAGACATGTTGAGAACTTCAATGGAAGGACTTACAGACTTACAGCTCTTACCAGCTCACAAAACATCGCAAGACACCAAACAGAAGATTAAAAAAGGATAAAGTCAGTGATACTTGAGCTTGTAAATAGATTCGATGCAAGCCAAAGCTTCAAAACATGACGCACGCACATATACATAGAAAACAAAATACAACCGCGCAAACCCTCAACCGAGGTGGATATTTTTTCAATTCTTTTTTATTGTCTAATAACTCTATAACTTTTTTATGTTTTTTCTCGGGGACTTTCTTCCTGGGCTGTTTTTTTTTTTTCCATTTGAAAGAGTTCACAACTTGATCATTTCATATCATTTCTTCCTAAAAAAACTCGTCACAACTTCTGGCGAAAATTCCTCACGAAAATTCCTGCCGTTTTTTGGAAAACCGGTGCTTTTTTTTCGCCGATTTTTTCGAATCGTTTCGAATCAATCTCCACCAAGGCGTCGTTCCAAGGCCCGTCACGGCGAAAGGTGCCAGCACTGCACAGCTCCAGGCGGTCCTTCCACTGTTGACATCACGTGACGTGAAATTGACGTGAAATCGACACTTTTGACATTAACAGATTTACTTATGTATTCTACAGTGTCTTCTACTTGTCTTTTTTCTTGTCTTTTTTTTTGTTACTGAGTACTGACTGTACTGACTGTACTGACTGTATATTGTTGTATATTGTTGTATATTGTTGTATGTTCTCATGTTTTCATTCTCCCTACAGGCGTTCGGATTCTGACACTTTGCATGTGGGAAGAAAGGTAGTTGTCCAAACATGGCGAAGGTCCGAAGGTGGAAGTGGTTCTGCATTTGCATTTCTATTTGGACACATTCTTCTCGAAAAACATGGAATCAAATCATGGCTTGATGCATGCATGAAACTCACGAACGGGATGAGATGATGATGTGGAAGAGATAATAAGCAGCTACTCTGACTCAACGTGCTTGTGGAAAACACACTGAAACATCACGACCGCATATGTCAACAATATCACATCCATGAACGCAAAATGGGCTGAGCTTTCTCTAGCAGTAGCACTGAAATAGTTATCAACGTATCAACGCTTTGAATTCCTTCAGAAAGACAGGGCTCACAGCTTTTCATGAAGGTCAAGCAATGCTCAGGACGCATCATGGTGATGTTTTCGCGCGGGGCGTGAAATGAAAGTATGAAATTGAAATGGACTCTTCGTTGCGTTGCGGCCTGATACCAAATCTGGGCGAACTCTGGGAAAGGCTTCCAAGGAATGTCCCGAGACAAACGCAGATAGAAAAACCTGGGCCGTTTTGGGCAAAGCTCCAAAAAAGGGAGAAGGAAACTCTGTCTATTTGGACATTGTGTCCGTGCCGAGAGGCATCCAAAAGCCAAGTTCACAAGCTTGCCTGGAAGGAGAAAGCACTGGCTAAAAAACAGGACCTTCACGAATTGCCCTTCTTATTTGCAAGGAATGTGTATTTGTTTTGAAAGAATGGTTTAAAAACGAATAAAATGCGCATCCTAAGTTGTTTAAAAGTTAAAAACACGAATCGCATCCGTTTTTTTTGTTGCATTGCATCTTGCCGCTTGCCTGAGCCAGCGCCGTATCAGCCACGTTGTGGATACAAGGCCGGTTCTCCAAAAGCCTCTGAAAAATATCGAGTCGATTTTGGAGAGTGCCTTTGAAGTCACCAACGTCACCACATTTGACAGGTTTGCACACAGGTAAACTTTACCATGGTAAACCCACATAGATTACCAGATCGGATCTGTGAAAGATTTTTCGTCTCACGCGACGTATCGGAGGAAATCTCAAGGAAATCTCATGAGACATCTTCTCAGATTCTGTGGATTCTCATAAAATCATTCAAAATCATTAAAAATCTTGATATTTTTTCTGAAAGATTTCTCCCCGCCTTTGTGGCCACGGAGCGCCCGCTGCATGGAGCGCAAGCTGAGATACGCCGTGAGACACGCGAAGCTGTGATTCACACGACCCAACACCTGTGCCACGGAAAAAGGCCAAACGAATCTAAACAAAGTCCAAACAAGGCACAAAAGGATACAAAAGGCACAAATCTCAACGACATACGTGACATATGTGACGTACGTCAAATCTCATCGAATCTCGAATCTCAAAGGCTACGCAAAGTCGTCCGTTTTTTCTTCTCACTCTTGTCACTTTCATTCTCTCCATTCATCGTCATTCACACTTTCACACTCCACAAACTACATGGTCTACTTTCACACTCCACAAACTAATGCAACTACTTTAGCCTGCTTTTCCTCTTGTTGTTGCATTTGTCATGATTGTCATGGCCTTCGCCACTTGACTTGTCAGGGGCTGAAAGCTGTCAATGCCCCCGTGGCCACTGTTGCCCAACCAATCCTAACCAAAATTGAACATGAAAGCACGAAACATGCGCCGTTTCATCTTGTTTCATCACTGATCCATGCAAATCCCAAAGGATTGTGAAGAAAATTTCTGGAAAAACTGGCGTTTGCATTGTCACATGGTTGCAACCAGGATGGCAAAATCAAGTGAACATGTGCAACCCGCACTGTTTCGGAGCAAACATCAACATCAGACCACACCTTTCTATGAAAGTCTCCCTTGTATTGAATTCGCTTAACACGAGTCGCCCTGAGGCACCAGAAACACTCACATTGGCTCACATCAGAAATAAGAAAAAAGTCTTGCATAGTCTGGACAAAGCTCTCGAGAAAAACAACAACCAACCAACAAGAATTCACCCCAACCCATCAACCAACTAATTCAAGCAGCAAAGACATACTCTTCTGATGAATCAAATCTATTGTTTCTATTTGTTGCGACTCATGTACATATGCTTTCTATGAACTTTTAATACTTCTGACTCCGAGGTTCTACGAGCAGAATCACGTGTTGCCAACAAACCAAAAATTGCAGCAGCAAACGTAGCAGGTGAAGATCGGGCAAATCATCAACGGAGCTCCTGGTTTTTGACATGTTTCCGTCACCGTGGTGATAATTCTTGTAACGTTGATGTTCAGCAGTTTGCCACCATGCTCAGCCAAAAAAAATACAGTATTGCATTATATTGCATTCTTACTATTCTTACTTACTGTACTACCAAAATCTGACTTCGAATATTCTAGTGTGAACGAGAATAAATATCGCGCTGAACAACTCTGAATTCTCAGTTTCTCAGCTCTGTTGGCGTCTTTGGAATCTCTTGGCGTCGTACGGTCGTACGCTTGGTTGAAGTCTTTTCCCCGCAGGTTTTGGCTGCGTGTCATCTTTTTTGGTCGCCCCAAGTATCGAACAAAGGTCCTAAAGGTCCTTGAAAAATGGTCGTTTGAGTCGTTTTTTTGTACATGGTTTTTTCAATCATTTCAAAAAAAAAGCTGTGGTGACTTCACGGTATCTTTTGAAGTTTTTTCATCCGAGGTCTCGATCTTTCAGAATAAATTCCGACAGCACTGTAACTGACAGCATCTGATTTATCAATCGAAATCGAAAAATCGACAGCCCTGATTTGATTTTTGTGTTTTTGTCTGATTTGATGAAAATATCATTTTTTTTAATGTTGCATTTAATTTATTTAAAATTCATTTGTTGACATTTTTTCATTTCAATTTTTGAAACGTTCGAGCAAAGGTAATTTTTGCGCAAGGTTTGAAGACGACCACGTTCAGGCCGTATCGTCATCCGAGAGTCGAGTCCTGGAGCTGAGGTCGCCCAGGTGACGTTGAATGGCAAAGATCCTCAGCCAACCTTCGAAAAAACAACCCGAAAAAAAAAGAAAAAGTCTCCGGTTTCTTTCGGTATTTTGCAAAGCCAAATGGATCATAATGTGATGAAATGCGTTCATCCTTGTTCATTGTCATTGAACACAACAACACGCCGACAAACGAACATGAAGTACATATAGATGTGTATCAATAATCCTCAATCTGACTCAATCTGCCAATGCATGATGATATATGACAAATGTTCAACCCATGCATACATAATATATTTATCCATATCTGTATACACATGTGAGTATTTCATAATACATACATATATAAACAGATACCATATATGGAATATACGTATCGAATTCCTCCATCTCCTCTTTGACACATGATAACATCAACTTCGCCTGGAGAACAACCACAAAGCTCCAGGATTTTGGCCGCGACGGTGGCCAGAAGCGGAGGAAGGGCCAACAGTGCCAAAATGAGACTATTTTCTTTGCTTGGTTGCCACCGTGGACGGTACTCCCAAATCTTTTGCCTGATAGATTTTTGTTCGGTTCAATCATTTCAATCCATTGAGTTGTACAGAAAACCGAGGGAAAAAAGGAACACGATTAAACAAAATGGCCTCAAAATTTTGCGTCCAGCCTGTAGGGCCACTCGTTTTGGTACCATGCTGCCGCGCCCCCTGGATACAGGGCTACGACTTTGAACATGAAATGTGACGCAGTGTCTTCCTTGTCCACTTCCAGCGTGTCTTGGTGCCAACGCGTCATGATCTCCACGTTTTTCGGGCCCCAATTCTTGCCCATATATCGTCCCAGTAGATATGGAACGAAGACGGTGTCCACCACTGGATAAGAACACGATGAAGGAACACACATTCCAAACTCCAAGGCTACATCCTTCAAGCTTCCTGAAGGCTACGACGGCTACGATGAAGGACCATCATTTCACATGGACTTGTCGGACTTGTTGTATTTTGTTGTCATTGTATGTCTCCCAAAATGAATGATCACAGGGTTAAAGATAAAATGTGCCAAATACAGGACAACCGAAAGGTGGAGAACTATGAAGTACCCATACAAGCATTGCATCAGATTGCATCCTTACATTTTGCATGTCAAATTTGTCTCCCACCTATCTGTGTTAGATGCCTTGGCCTACCCTGTGTCAATACTATTTCCTTCCATTCCCTCTTCACGCGTCTTCCACACGAATATCTGCACTTTTCGGTATACATGCCTAGGGGTCACACAATCTTCTATGAAAGGAAATGTCAATATCTGTAAATTTATTGCCTGCAGGAAATCACTATTGTCGCGTTTTCTCCAGAGGAGGGGTAGATTTATCTTTGCGCTTTGTTTTCCTGATAGAGAGGCAAACGCTCCCCTGCCATGGTTTTTGTTCTGCTCATATCCCCCCAACTACAATGTAGGGACCTTGGGTTTTTTCATTTTAGACCTTTTTTGTTGGGTCTGACATGGAGTTCTCCAAGGGGTTCCAGCATGAGTTGGTTCAAGTGTTAGACCCCCACCCTGGGTCTCCGCGGACCAGGGTCTAAGATGGTTTAACATGGGTTTGTTTCATGAATATGTAGATTTCAGAACATAGAGCTAACACCTGGGTAAGTCATGTTAGACCCTTACAATGCTAAAAGTACATTGAACAAAAAACCATTCTAGACCTTTGGATTTGTACCCCTTGGGAATCATCATCATAGACCCTGAGAATCCCTGAGATAGATACGGGCTGCTGAGAAAGGATACAGGCTTGAAAGTCTTGTCTTGGTGGATTGAACATGTTGGAGTGTGGTGCACCAACATGCAGTGGTTTCTGTGTTTTGAGATGTGGGGGTGAGATGATGAACCTGTATGATGCATGCTTCAACTTGACAGAAAACATCATCTTGAGGTGTTTCTGAATATCCAAGATTCTTGTTTTTGTTCATATATGTATGTCGGAGTCAAAATGGTTGTAGGGTCTAAGATGGTCTTATCCACCTTTTTCTTGCTTCAGAGGGAAGGAATGCAGGAAATCTTCATTATAGACCTTTTCCTTTGCGAAGCGCCGAATTTTGTTTTTTGGATGGTTTCTTTCCAGAGTGTTATTTGCCATTGACCTCCATATATGTTAGAAAGGCTTGCAAATTTCAACAGTTTCTTCATCACTAGGGTTGCACAGACCTTAAACCTCTGTGTGCCAAGGTGGAATTGCAGAAGCTGGTGTGCCCGGGGAAGGTGAGCCAGCAGACCCTCTAAACGAGGACCCTTGAAGGGTCATGATGTGCTATGATAGGTTGTGATGGGGTTTGGTTGTGATATCAACTCAAGTGGGGTCACATATGTTGCAAAGACATCACAGATGATTCAAAGTTCTTGCCTTTAAATGGTGTAGTTATACCTGTTTCCTTTTGAGGGTGTTCTTTCAAAAGATTCAAAAGATCTACAATGAAGTTTTGTAGCAATACTTGCCATGAACAGGAAAAAGAACTTGGGTAACATCATCTTAGACCTTTGTTACCACTACTTCCCCAAACAGTCAAATGTAGGACCAACTTGATTTTCAAGGGTCTGGTGATGGGGCATGTGGCCATGGAATGCCATGATAAGTGCTATATTGCTTTGGTGTCTCTTGATATTTGTTTGGAAAACCAAGTGGCACAGTTGGAGGACCAAAAAGTAACCAAGAAGAGCTGGGGACCCTAGCCCCACATTGATCTTGATGGTGGGAAATGAGCAGTAAGACGTGGTAAGAGGGGTCTAAGATGGTGTTCAATGACTAGTGCATGTCTGCACTGACTGCTTGATTCAGTGGATGTCAAATCCAAAGCTATGTTGACGGGAAAAGGATCGATGGGTCTGAAAGGTCTGACATGGACTTACCCAAGCTTAAAGCAAAATTACAGGAACACTAAAAGGTCTAAGATGATTGAAACTTCCTAAGGTCTAACATGGTGGTCTGGTTTGACCATATTTTGACCATAAAGGTCTGAAATGGTCTTCGGAAAGGCAGCATGTCAATAATGCAAAGGTCTAAGATGAAAACGGCAAAAGGGTCTAAAGTGATCAGCCTACCATTCTAGACCTTTGGATTTCCATACCCCAAGGGGTTTGATCTTAGACCTTTAGTAGTTGGGGGGATCTGCTCATTGGTTTGGTGGGGAAGGCATCGGGCGAAGGTGATTCTAGTGCACATATTCTAGGGCAGCGTGGCTTTTTGGAAAATATTGTTTAAGGAGAAAAGCCTTTGTTGGACAAGAACGGTTTTGGGAAACATTCTGTTTTGGAAGACATTCCATCTAAGCGGACAAAATTCTCTTGCGCGAAGATCGTTGCGGGTGAATTTTCTAGAGAAAAGACGCATTGAGTCGTTACGTATCACTTTTGAGCAATTACCCTCCCTGAAACTAACATAGCCCTTGGAAATAGACCCATGGAAAAGGAGATTCCTATTGGCAACCATCAATTTTTAGGAGCTATGTTAGTTTCAGGGTTTATTCGGCAATTGAGGGGAAAGTCTTGGCCTAAAATGGGATTCTCCCTACATCTGCAGCAGAAATTGTTTGCCCGGCATCCTCAACAAACTCTTCTCAGCTGAAGCTTAGATATCATTCTATGATATCTCTTTGAGACAGAGTATCTTTTCCTTGGAAAAAAGGCATGTCATTTTTCTTAGACAATGTATTTGTAGGAAAACGGTCAGAGATTTGGAGGAAGCGGCAAACATAATCAAGAAATGTGCAAAGATGGCAAATGATCCCGCGAAGGTATCTAGCCTGGCTATCCTGCCCATCTGTTTCAAACAAGTAGAAACACCTTCTCATGTAGACCTGTTTGGGGAAAGAAATGGTGTGAACTGTGAAACTGTGAGTGTAAAGATGTCTTACAATATATCTAATGTACAATTACATATAGATGTTTATACATATAGTCAAATATCAAGTAATAAGGCAAATGTGTATGCTTGTTAGAAATGAAATATAATATAATATGATTATATAATATATTTGTATATAAACCTTCTGTATAACAACTGCTGCTGTGTGAAAATCCTGACATGACTGTTGCACAAGTGTGAAAAATCGATGGAGTTTTACATGTGGCCTACGACGCGGATAGCAAGAAGGCTCCAATAAAAGCGATGGCCACCATCAGTGCACACCTGCAGAAATGAAGACTGCCAGCACAATGAAAGCGGAAATAACAGCAGAAACAAAGCAAACATGAAAGCAAACATAAAATTCCTGATGGACACAAACATGATTTACGGAATTCAAAAACGATCATAAATGATTTCCCTACATGGTTTTTTATTTGAACATGTTCCATCTTCCGCTCTTCACCAAGACCTGTGGATTTCCCACGTGAGCGATGTCGTGGCCCAGGAAAGACGTGTGTCGGTGGTAGAAGCGAAAGTTGCCAGGTTTGTCGTAGGTGGCTAAGCATTCCTTGCTGCGCTACGCCGGAGCTCGGGCCTTTAACTCCTTCTCATCAACTCTTTTCAAAATTTCCGTCTTTTATAAGATCTTTTTGATTCTTTTGCCAAATTCAACGCACATCTCCAGTTTGCCTCTCCAAAACTTCAGCCAAGTTGCTGACATTGTTTGTTGCCATGAACGTGGGCCTTTCAAATCAAGAACGTGGAAAATGGTGGGAAAACTCGGAAAAGTGGCCAAATGCAAACTGCTCATGCGACTTGGCCTTTCAGCTCCAAGCCCACCTGGTTGCATATCACGTGGTGTGGGCCGTTGCGTAGCATGAACTCATGAGGCCCCCCAAATCAAATCATAAAGCCTATATAGCCCATACAGCATTCAGAACTCCAAGACAGCCAAGAGAAAACACGACAAAAAGAATTCATGATGATACTGTCATGTTTTCAACTTTCCACACAGAAACTGCGAAAAACTTTGAACAAGTCGCACAACTTGTGCTCAATATGAAGCTTCTCATTTTCCCAAGTCAAGGCCCAGCGGCTGTTGAATTTGCTCCGCTTTTGTTCAGCTCCCGCAACTCAGGTTCGCCTGGATATGTCAACATTCGCACAGCATTTTGCATTTCGTCTATCCGGGGGCACTGAAACTTCAGAATTCTCAGCTGGTTTGATGGCATGTGCAAGCTACTGTAATTCTATGACCAACGTATAATTGCAAATAGTGACATGGGGCCAATGACAAAGTGTGCTGGACGGTGATTGAGAATTTTTCTAACAAATAACAAAGCTAAGACCTCAAACCTCAACCTTCAACATCAACTCTGTGACTCTAATGTGAAGCGATCAGATTTTTTTCTCGAAAAAGACTTGAAAAATGTCCGAATATCCGGCTTCCCCAAAAAATTGGTGCAGAACAGCGACAACACATCTCCCATGAGTAGTGTTCATCCCAGCACGACCTGCAACAGGACTTCGCAACTGCGGTATACAGTACACATGTCTTTTTTTAATATCAATATAAACAGAGTTAGAATGTTAGATAGAAAAACACAAAAGAAACAAAACTTGGGGAAAAACAACCGGAATCTTTCCAAGGCACGGAAGGCCGACGCCGTAGGGCCCTGCACAGCAGAGCTCGAAGGTGAAGCTGCCAACCCAACAGGGCGACGTGGAAACCGACATCTACGTGTCAGCACAAACGCACGAGAACCACAAAAATCCAATAGAGGTATAGAACGATAGAGTACACACATATAAAATCTATATGTATATATATATGTATATATGAATTTAGCAGTCTTGTATCAATCTTTTAGAATCATTTTTTTGCGATTTTTTGACAGATTTCATTCAAACATCATCATATAATCATATAATCATATCAAGTTGAATCTTTAGATCTTTCATGATATTTGGACTTTGATTAGATTCCTTTTAAACCATTTGGCATTCGTTTTTGATCCTAAAAAATATCTATAACGGAATGGCATCAACGGTATCAACCATATTGTATTTCAGTTTGTGTTTTTACGCTCAAAACACAACAGTTAGTTGTTCAAGGAGTGTGGTCAATGCAAGTGGGTGTCGACGTATCTTCAATGATGTACAGGCTTAGATGCTTTCAGGTCATAGGTCATGCTGTTTGACATACCTCGTCAGCGTTCATATTAGTTGCCATAAGGAAAAAGATATTTTGTTTTATATGATCATTTAATTCTTATACATTTGAGCACAAACACGCGGACACTTGGTACTCAGGCTGCCCAGCAAATGGGTTTGAAGACTCAGCCTAGAGACCAAACATAAACACACATAAACCAAAAACACACCAAAAACAACGGCAACATGCAACATGTCCTACATGTCCTTACAATGCTGATTTCTTTGCAAAAATTTGTGGATCAACTGATCAACCCGCTCCGAATGTAGGATGAACAGGATGAACAGGATGAAACAGGATGAAACAGGATGAACACAAAGCTCCTGTAAAGATCTACAAAGATCTACAAGTCGGATTTGAAAAAAAACGTGCTGAGCAATTTTCTCACAAATTGAAGCTTTGCCTCAGAAGCCTTTTCGGGCCAAAGGGCTTCATCTTCGGGGAGTTCTTTCCAGAACTTTTTTACGGATCGTTTCTTCATCCGTTCATATCCGTTCATATCCGTTGAAATCCGCCCTGCCATGTAGCATATGTAGCATCTGTAGCATGTGATCGAGAGGTGCCACGAGTTACCAAATGAATTGTTACCAAATAGTACACTTAATTGCACCTTGACACCTCGAATTCTATGATGTCCAAGATGGAACGGATGGCGTGAACGTTGGTGTCGTTGGTGTCGTTGGTGTCAGCTGAAGCTGCGCTCTCTAGGTCTTGTAGGTCTTGCAAAGCTCGGGTCAAGCGCTTTAGGTCGAAGAGCTTGAGGTATTTGAGGTGGGAAAATACGTCAGTCGAATTAGTCGAAGTCGACGAAGTCGACTTGAAAAAGGCATCCAAAAATGGAGCCACTGAAGTACAGCGGAGGACCAGCAAACCACAAAGATCCTCCGGTGCCATGCCATGACATATGATACATATGTCAAGCGGAAACAAACAAGAGAGAATGAATAGAAAATCAATAGAAGCGAGTCATGTCTCTAGGCGTACTTCATTTTAGTCATTGCTTTTCCTGACTTTCAGTCCTCAGCTAAATCTTTGTCAAACTTTGGCCAACAGCTGTGCTTGGTGCCCAATTCCTTGAAACAGCGCAGGAGATGTTCAATCATCCTGCGCTGCTCACTGAAACCACCCTTGTGACCACGACCTCGTGCGACTCCAAGTACCTCACGATTCTTGCATTGTACACATGTACCAATGTCATCAAATCTCCAGGTTTTGCAACGTTTTGCAGCAAATGACACTACATCTACTATCATCTACTTACACTATGGATCACTATGGTACTTGCGCTGTTCTCAGTGGAAAAGGTGGAAAACGAAAACAAGCAATGGAACGCAATCTCGAAAGATCCAAACGATTGTAGAATCAAATTGGGTTCAAGCTTCATTATGTTCATTCTTTCTGCTCGTTTCGGATTTTGTGATCGTTTCTGCGCCTCGCAGAGTTTTTTCAAAACGCTCTCCGTCACGTGGCGCTGAACGTCCAACGTGTTGTGTTTCAAAAAGTGCGCCAAGGCAGCCGCCATGGCTTCCAGGGCCGAGAGCTCCGACTCCCCGTCCGACTGGAAACGAGATGGAGGGAGTGGTTATTGCGGAAAAATCATACATTTTTCACCAACAGCAGAATGCTATGGGGTCTTTGCGCGCTATAGATTTCGGAGTGCTCTGGGCGAGCTCAGCCATTTCCGGGAAGGAACCGGGTTCCGGGAAGTTTTCGATGGGTGAGGTCTTGCAAAGGTTCCAGGTTCCAGAGATTGCGTTCCCCAGGTTTGGACAGTTGCTGTTGTTTTGAAGGTTTCGGAGCTCCGGGTTTCGATGGGGTTCCGCGGTTTTAGAAGGTTGTGGAGTTCCTGGTTTTGATGATTTTGATGGGTTCTGACGGTTTCGAAGGTATGGGGCTGGCAATGCCGTGCGGAGAGTGAATGCATTTAATGCATTTATGCAAACTGTTGAAAATTACCACCTACGGTCACCTACGCTTATTACGCTTATTTTTCATGCATCTTATGTAAGTCTTATGACGTTGTAGGATTTTTCGGAAAATGCAGGTTTTTCGAAAGTCTGATGTCGTATGATGTGAGGAACCTCTGTACTCATGTCACGTGTGCGTCAAACTGCGTCTATCTAGTTTATCTCGCCTAGTGCCCAGAAAATTTGTTCAGCCATTGCGGGACCTAAAATGCTGGAAGAAAACACACAAAAAACACGGAGAAAAATGGGGAGCATCCGAAAGGAGTATGCGGAACAAATGGCAATAAGTGCAAGGGATTAGACATGTGAAACATTCAACATATATCTTATTGAAGCATTCTGAATACCATCATCAATATCTCATAGTGCCTCAAAGAGTTTCAGAAATGTCTCGTGCACTGCATCTGAAGTCAATTTCATTAAAATTGTGTGAAACTTTGGATTTCAAACAAAACCCTCCCGTCCTCTGAGTTGGACTGAGTTTCGGTTTCGGGAACTTCCACTTCCAAACGTTTCAACATCACAGGAATCACGGAGGCTGAAACCAATTCTGCTCGAATGGTTTCATCGCCACCTGGACCTCCCAGATTTTGAATGGCATTGGCTGCCGCAGCTGCTTCAATACAATCTGCTTCTAGCATGCCCTTAGTGCCAAAAAACATCTTAAGAAACGTCTTTACAACTTCACATTTTCACTGGTTTCACTTCTCTGGATCGACCATTAAACATGACTTGTTGCGGTTTCCCAAAATCAAAAATATCTCGTATCATCTTTTATCACTTTGTGCCCGGGTGTGTCCAACATGTGCTAAAAGTCTTGTCTTCTTTTGTTTAAGGTTGTAACATTTTGTTCCGCTTGCGACCTCTTCGGGTCTCCAGGGCAAATGAATTTCTTGGTCTTGTTCGCTCGGCGAGGCGCCACAATAGCCTTGATGGCATTGGAGGCAATGAGTTGCCCGCGGAGCCGTGCAAATTCCTCGGCGCGCCGTTCGTCTTGCAGCTGCAACGCCTGCAAGGCAGAAACACAATGACTAAAAATGAGAAATCCGCCCGCCGGGTTGGCGCCAAGCACGTGTCTTTCCAGAGGCACTAGCAAAGAAAGGAAGTGAGCAAAAGTTTCGAAATCAAAGCTGGGAAACTAACGTTTTGCGCTACCTTTCGGAGATATAAAGTTCGTTTCCGGCCGGCCCAGGTGCACCAACACGAAGCCAAAATTTTCACACAAAGCAAGACACACAGTAGGAACAGGAACAGGAGCAAGTAGTAGTAGTAGTAGTAGTAGTAGTAGTAGTAATAGTAGTAGTAGTAGTAGTAGTAGTAGTAGTAGTAGTAGTAGTACTAGTACTAGTAGTAGTAGTAGTAGTAGTAGTACTACTACTAGTACTAGTAGTAGTAGTAGTAGTAGTAGTAGTAGTAGTACTACTACTAGTAGTAGCCGTCGTCGCAGCAGTAGCAGTAGTAGCAGTAGTAGCCGTCGTCGCAGCAGTAGCAGTAGTGATACTAGTAGTCGAAGAAGCAGTAGTAATGGTAGTAGTCGTAGTAGTCGTAGAAGTAGTAGTAGTGGTAGGAGTAGTAGGAGTAGGAGTAGGAGTAGTAGTAGTAGTAGTAGTAGAAGTAGGAGTAGTAGTAGTAGTAGTAGTAGTAGTAG
>DF240224.1:0-17745 GCA_000507305.1 Breviolum minutum Mf 1.05b.01
ACTGTGGGGGGCCTTGGATCTGAGGCACGTTTTCAGGTCAAAAAAAGTGGTTGTTTTTGGTGCCATGGAAGATATCAGGAATGATAAATATCTAGCCACAAGCTAAAGCCCATCCATCATGCTTCCATCCATCCAGTTCATTTTGGCGAGTTTTGTTTCTCATCGTCGTGTGGTCAAATTTCGATGCCATGCTTTTTGTAGATGTTTTTTGCTTGAACATGACTTGGACGCGCTATGAAGTTTATTGAGATCTGGATTTTGAACCCTCTGAAAAGGAGTGGCGGGCAGCCAGTGGCATTGGGCGGGGAGCGTTTGGTGTTTGGCTTGGAGGTTATTTTTGGCCCGGGTTTTGATACAATAATTCATCTGTGCTATAAGTGCGCAGTGAGTCATGTNCCCACCAAGCCCACCAACTTGATTGAAAGTTTGCTGAACAAACTGTTGTCTTTGAAGATAGTCCTCCCATGGATCTAAAGTGTTACTTTCACAACCAGCTCCCTGTTGCCCTTGACATGAGCCTGCTGTCTGACCCGCCATACCAGCTTCCATGTTACCACTGGCACTTTCTTGGAACTTCCAGAACCTTTACCAGGTGAGTACATCACCAGGGTCTGCAGTAGTGATAGACGGAAGTTTTTCAGCGCTCCGCTACCATGCGAAAACACAAAACCCAAAACAAGTTTCGTTGAACCCCAAGGCACAACTACTCCAAATCACCTCTCCAGCAAACCTTTTGCTCGACATACGAACACGAACCAACCAAGAAGGATGGCAGTCTTTCAGTCTTTAAGTTTATGCTACTTCTAGCATTACTCGCTGTTGTTCTCAGCTCTTGTGGCACATCTGAGCGAAGCTTTACAAAGCAAAGCTTCATGAATGCAAAAAAGCAGTCAAACACGGAAACTCTATTCCAAGGAATGCCAAGACATTCAATTACGGAAACTCCATTCCCAAACTAAATCTTAGGAGGTCAAAACCTTCATTCCAACCTTCTATTCCAAACATCCACTTGACATCTAAACACCAACCAGAGACAGGAGCAGTGCATTGCTTCTCTCTCAGATCGAGTCTTCTCACCATTGGCAGAACGCCTTCTAAGACTCTTTTCTCATCACTGAGAAGCAATGCACCACACAAGATGTTACCAAATTGTGGATGTGCATGCAACAAATCATCAAGCCACAAAAGTTCACCGGACAGACAAACATGGCACATGGTAAAAAACCATTCGAAACAGTTTCAAAGCCTCTAAGCTCTAGAAACCAAAACAAATTCCCTTTACTCACTCCACGCACCACGAAGCATCACTAATGCTTCTCATATCCGGAAAACTTCTCTCTTCCAGAAAACCAATCGGCAGAAAACTTACGTTCCCCAAAATCAATCTTCCAGAAAATACCCATAGTAGGAACACCAGAAAATGCATCTCCGAAAACCTTCGCTCCAGACAATGAATTCCCAGAAACCAAATGGACATACTGTGGAGGGTTTTGGATCTAAGGCACGTTTTCAGGTCAAAAAAAGTGGTTGTTTTTGGTGCCATGGAAGATATCAGGAATGATAAATATCTAGCCACAAGCTAAAGCCCATCCATCATGCTCCCATCCATCCAGTTCATTTTGACGAGTTTTGTTTCTCATCGTCGTGGTCAAATTTCGATGTCATGCTTTTTGTAGATGCTTTTTGCTTGAATATGACTTGGACGCGCTATGAAGTTTATTGAGATCTAGATTTTGAACTCTCTGAGAAGGAGTGGCAGGCAGCCAGTAGCATTGGACGGGAAGCGTTTGGTGTTTGGCTTGGAGGTTATTTTTGGCCCGGGTTTTGATACAATAATTCATCTGTGCTATAAGGGCGCAGTGAGTCATATACTAAGAGTTTGTGCATTTGGACATTGAAACACAAGCAGCAGCACCACATTGATCATTTGCGTGCTTTTAGTGAATTTGGCTTCTCTGCTTTTTGTAGATGTTTTTTTGGCTTTGCATATGACTTGGATGCATTGCAAAGTTTTATTGGAATCTGGATTTTGAACCCTTTGAAACCAGTGGCGGGCAGTGAGTAATTGGAGAAGTTCCGTGTTTGGCCTCCAGTTTTGGGATGGAACCTTGCTAAGGCAAGATTTTTCATTTGCAGTTTTGGGATAGCATTTTATTTCGGAATTTTTAGCTGCAGTTTTGGAATCGCGCCTTCTGAACTGAATATCTTTCACACAGATTTTTCGGCTGCAGTTTTGAGATGGCGCCTTCTGAACGGAACATTTTCACCCACAGATTTTTTACCTGCAGTTTTAGGGTGGCGCCTTCTGAAGTCATGAGTTTTCGCCCGCTGATTTTTCACCTGCAGTTGTGGGATAGGGCCTTGCTAACAATACTTTTCACCATTCAGGGTTTTTCACGTGCAGTTTTGGGATGTCGCCTTCTGATCTGAATATTTTTTCACCCACAGATTTTTTACCTGCAGTTTTGGGATGGCATCTTCTGAAGTTAGTTCCAAAATGTTGGACATTGGTTTGATTTTGGTCTTGGACCCAATGCGTTGTCGCAAGCAAGAAAGAATTTGCTTATAGAATGTGCGCAAGGCGACCGACGAGCGCGATGCCGAAAGCATTTTTTTGCAGTGAATGAGCCTTCTGCCATTCCATGGTTGTGATGCTGGCGCAATGTGGTGAAGTTGTCACTTTTAATGGCAGCCGCAATATCTGTGGGAATTTTTTTTTAGGATAGCCGGAGCACAAAAATTCTTGTATTTGCCTACGCCAAATGCGTTGCCAAGATGGTACAAGTATGCGCTGCCTATGACTGGACTGGAACATCACAGTCGCCGGACGTCGTTTCCATTGGCCGGACGGAAACATCAAATTTGCCGGCCCTCCCTGCCTATGGCCGGACCGAAACATCAAATTTGCTGGACCTCCCTGCCTATGGCCGGACCGAAACATCAAATTTGCNAGGTTATTTTTGGCCCGGGTTTTGATACAATAATTCATCTGTGCTATAAGTGCGCAGTGAGTCATGTACTAAGGGTTTGTGCATTTGGACATTGAAACACGAGCAGCAGCACCACATTGATCATTTGCGTGCTTTTGGTGAATTTGGCTTCTCTGCTTTTTGTAGATGTTTTTTTGGCTTTGCACATGACTTGGATGCATTGCGAAGTTTATTGGGATCTGGATTTTGAACCCTTTGAAACCAGTGGCGGGCAGTGAGTGATTGGGGGGGTTCCGTGTTTGGCCTCCAGTTTTGGGATGGGACCTTGCTAAGGCAAGATTTTTCATTTGCAGTTTTGGGATGGCATTTTATTTCGGGATTTTTAGCTGCAGTTTTGGAATGGCGCCTTCTGAACTGAATATCTTTCACCCACAGATTTTTCGGCTGCAGTTTTGAGATGGCGCCTTCTGAACTGAACATTTTCACCCACAGATTTTTTACCTGCAGTTTTAGGGTGGCGCCTTCTGAAGTCATGAGTTTTCGCCCGCTGATTTTTCACCTGCAGTTGTGGGATGGGGCCTTGCTAACAATACTTTTCACCATTCAGGGTTTTTCACGTGCAGTTTTGGGATGTCGCCTTCTGACCTGAATATTTTTCACCCACAGATTTTTTACCTGCAGTTTTGGGATGGCATCTTCTGAAGTTAGTTCCAAAATGTTGGACATTGGTTTGATTTTGGTCTTGGACCCAATGCGTTATCGCAAGCAAGAAAGAATTTGCTTATAGAATGTGCGCAAGGCGACCGACGAGCGCGATGCCGAAAGCATTTTTTTGCAGTGAATGAGCCTTCTGCCATTCCATGGTTGTGATGCTGGCGCAATGTGGTGAAGTTGTCACTTTTAATGGCAGCCGCAATATCTGTGGGAATTTTTTTTTAGGATAGCCGGAGCACAAAAATTCTTGTATTTGCCTACGCCAAATGCGTTGCCAAGATGGTACAAGTATGCGCTGCCTATGACTGGACTGGAACATCACAGTCGCCGGACGTCGTTTCCATTGGCCGGACGGAAACATCAAATTTGCCGGCCCTCCCTGCCTATGGCCGGACCGAAACATCAAATTTGCTGGACCTCCCTGCCTATGGCCGGACCGAAACATCAAATTTGCCGGGTCCCTGCCTATGGCCGGACCGGAACATGAAATTCGCCGGACCTCCCTGCCTATGGCCGGACCGCGAGAGAAACTTATGTGCGCCCCGCCGGACCTCCCTGCCTATGGCCGGACCGGCCACCCGCTTTGGAACTTGCAAAGTTAGTGAATGGCGGGAGGGGGTGCAGTGCAAAAAACATGGATACAGAAAACAATCTATAACTCGTACTCTTCGCCCTTTTCCTTTCCCACGAGCATTGTATGCCAGGGTCTTGTCCAAACCGGGTTAGATTTGCATCCCATGTCTGGGAAGAGGTGGAGTTTGGGGATTTCTTCGCTCAAGATGTTTCGCCTGCAGTGTGGGTTTTCTTAACTCAAGATGTTTCGCTTGCATTTGGGGATGGCGCCTTTGTAGTGCAAGATGTTCCGCTTGCAGTTTTGGGATGGCGCCTTCTTGTTTGCCATTCGAATATTGCAACATCAATTTCAGCTGCCATTCTAATATTGCATTGTGGTCCGCAATGCTTTAGCCATGGCGCGCTAGCATTGTGCACTTTGATGAAGAGATGGGGTTCAAATTTTGGGGCCCTAGAAGTACCGTTTTGTCACCATCAAATTGAAGGCCCCCCACAGTACGTTTCTATTCGATCGTTGTTCTGGCAGGCGGTCGGCGCAGCTGAATTGGGCTGGGCGGCGTTGGGCTCCCACCTTCAAACGAAGATTTAGCATTTTGCACAGGTGTCAAGTGTTTGCCCCTTGCTGAACCTGTTTCCGCGGGCCATAGTCGAANACAGTATATGAAGCTCAACATCGCACCAGTATAAACACAATGCTCCGAATATCCAAATTTCCTCAAAAAGGGATGGAAAAGAGAGTTGCATTTGCAGTCATGATTCAATTTGCTTTTCAGTTCAGAGGGATGGACTGAGAATCCATGTTTCGTTCAGATTTGCAATTTTGAGAATTGTTTGATGAAATTTGCATAGCTCACTGGTTTCAATTTGTCCGTGTCTTTGAGACGTCTTTGTTTTTCTCGAAAGTCATGGAGGGTTTGGATTTATTCACCCTTTATGCAGCACTTTCGCAAGGGTAAGGACAGCATACTTGGAGGTCATGTCAAAAGTTTGGCCTCAGGGTCAGCAAAGAGGATGCAGTCCACTACGAACGAATCCTTTGGAAGGGAAAGGTGATTCCGTGTCGATCTACAGCACAAGGCTGTTGTTTTTCAAATGTGGGTGGAGCATCCCACACCTTGAAGCCGATGGAAAAGTTTGGAAAAATCAGTTGGAGATTTTGCAGATTGAACATTCAACAGATGCTTTTGTTTGCACCTGTCTTCAGATTGCATTTGTGGTATCCAAGTTGATTTCATTTCATGTCTCAAACGTTTGCATGTCTGTGGTTCAAGCAGGGTTCTTTTGCCATAGTTTTGTTTGGGAAGATGTCTGATTGTTTTGAATTGGTTGAAGGAATGGAGGAACTGTATTTTCAAGCTGATCAAGTTTCCATTCCAGGATCAGATGATTCAGCTGGAAGAACACAGCATTACGTGGAATCATGTGTGTATGAACCTGAGGAGGATGAGAATGCCCCAGGTTTTGGATCCAATCCTGAGGTGACAGATGCCGAAGTTTCCACAGCTCAGCTCCCTTTGACCTTGTCAGGGTGCTTTATCACAACTTCAGGCAAGTTTGCATACTGCAGTTGCAAAAGAGCTGAAGTGAAGACCTTACTAGTCAAGATTTGCACGAACTGTTTGTCAAGTGGCATCAGAAGGTTACCACACACTTCTGAAGTTTATTTGGATTGGAATGAGTGTGTGCATCAATCCCGTGTTTGAGTCATCTTTCAGAAGTTGCAGTCAAGAGGATTGTGAAGAAGTGTAGGCATTGCTTTTGAGCATAGATCTCAGCGGGACGTATGAAGAGTTGGAAAAGAAGATTTTCTTTTGCCATTTTTGTTTTGCTGAAATCAGTTGTTTGCTGCATTGAGTGAAGGACCAGGTATGTCAGCTTTGATATGCTTTCCTGTTTCTTGCTCAAACTGGTTTTGTTATGGTCAGAGCCTGAGAAGTATTCGATACTCGATACTCTGTGTCATGATGGGTCATGATGAGGAAGTCGATTTTGTAGGAATTCTGGGTGAACTGAGTTTGGGAAGTGAAGCTGAACCAGCGCCATCAGAATCTGCATCGTCCATTGATGCTGAGGCAAGACGACGAATGAATTTTAGGAATCCCACCCATGTTTGGCTTGAGGTCAACCATGACTATGACGACTTAGGTTTGGGTGGACCCATTGAGTCCATGGTGGAAATCTGTGAGTTGTTTTCTGAGTTTGCTCAGCTCACAGTAGATGATTTGAAGAAGCTTTTGGTGACACATTTGTGGTATGAAGAGAATCACTGCAAACTGCCAAAAAGGAACTTTCAGCTTTCTATCTATGTTCCTCATACCCAAGAATGGCAACGAGTGACTTTTGACTCGACTCTTTTGGAATGCGTGAACTTGCGCCAGATCAGTCGACAAGCAAGGTATCGCTTCAAGTTGAATTTGAACTTAGGCGTATGGCCTCATACCTGTGGGAGACCGTAAGAGTTTCCAGATGAGTTGAAGGCTTTGAGGATGAGTTGAAAAAGAATGCGTCTGGAGTTTAGGGTTTAGGATTTTGAAAATTCGCGATAGTGGCCCTCTCAGGAAAAGAGAATCCAAAAATCTGAAGATCCTTGAGTTTAGGGTTTAGGGTTTAGGGTTTGGAAAATTTCGCGAGAGTTTCCTTCCCCAGAGTGCATTTTTGGTTGTTTGAAGACATGGTTGTCAGATAGGCAGATGATTTCATTCAGATGTCATGGATCATGGTGTGCATTCCGAGGTGAAGTTGCATGAGGTTGCATGTCAGATCATGTCATGTCAGAAGTTGTCTTGCAGGTTTCATGTAGCAGATGTCGTGTCAGGTTGTTGCATGATGAACAAGAAAACAACTATACCCAGATGATGACATTTGAACTTGTTCACATTGAGAGAACCAGTTTCTCTATGAAAGAACATGAAAGTCTGATGGGTATATAACATTCCAACAACATAAACAACAGGTTGGAAGAGTCTGGAACCTAGTGGCCCGTATCTTAGAGTAGTCTGGAACTTAGATGAGAAAGCCGAGAGCTTAACTTCTTTATCCGATTTTCAAGAAGGGGTGTGAAAGTTAGGTCTAGTAGGTGTAGATCTCCTTGATGATGGAGTTAGGGAGCGCTGACCTGGTGTTTCTTTGTTTTTGTTTGCTTTGGAGAGAATAGACAGCCACTGTGTTTAGAGTTTAGTGTTTTGAAGAGAACCAGTTTAGGTTCTGTTTTAGACTGCGTAGCTCCGTGTTTAGACGAGAGTTTGCTGAGTTTAGCACAGCTTAGACTTGAGGAAGTCTGGAGGAGTTTCACTGAGCACACTAAATGCGTGGATGTTTGGCTCAAGAACGACAGTGAAAAAGGTCCGTAATCCTCTTACGTGGTTTTCACACACTTTGATTATGCTGATGCAACATCGTGGGAATGGATTCGTTGGCAAGAGAAGAGCGTGGCACAGGTATGGCATACCAAACAGGGAGTACACAGGCGTAAAGATGTACGGGACGAACTAATGCTGGTACAGCAATGAGTTATTGTTTCTGGCGGCCGGCTCAACAGTGCAATTTTGAGAAGGGCTGTAAAAGGATGGTTTTTGCTCGACTGTTTGCTGCTGGAGGGTGCAATAGGTGCAATGGAATCCATTTGGCAGCTTCAGTTGCTTCGGCGCTTGAATCTGATGTCATGTTTTGGCATCCTGGAAGAAAGATTCAATGGGTAGTCACTATTTTCTTTGAGGAGAACGGTTGAGTGCAGAGGGGTGGAGCGCGCATGTTTCACCTTTTCACCTAGATACCTGGGTACTTCTATGTGTCCGTGTTGGTCGTGTTTGGTTTTTGTTTGGAGTTTTTTCCCTGGTTGTTTTTCTGCCACTGGTACCCAGGTCTTTTGCGAATCCATGCAAGAACTCTTCACATATAAGTTATACCTTGCGTGGCTTCGTCAACTGACACTTAGGTGAACATGCTGACTGTTTGTAGTCAAGCGACGCGGATGTATTATCTGTATAGGTACGGTAACATACATCATTGGACTTGCAAGCGTGAGTGAACTGCTTGAACACGGAATTTCACATTTGGACACCTGCGCAATAGATGGGCTGGAAGCAGATGAGCCTTTGTCAATGGGCACGTGACAGCACGAAAATAGCAGTACGGAGGCGTAATACTTGAGCCAAAGGGCTAGGGGCACATACCCACTATCCTCATCATCGTCATTTGATGGTCCTTCCGAATCAATCTCAACTGGAAAACCCCTAACATGCTCATGATTCACCTCATCAATGGCACATGAACTCTTCAGTCAAACTCGTCTCAACAGGTTCAAACTGAGGTCCACACAAATCACAAGATGAAGCAACAGTCTCAATCTTGTAAATCTCTGTCTATTGCACTCAGTATTAATGATTCGACAAACATGGGAAAAGGGTCCTAATCCATCAAAAGTTTTGATACGACACTCTTTCCTCATGTTCTGAAATCGTCCTACATTCTCTTCAAAAAAGACATGTGGAATTACCATGGAAGAGATGGGCTGAGAGATGAGTGGCAGATAGCGTCAGTCATTTCACCTAGTCTCCTGGGTACTTTCGCTTTCTGTGTGTTGTTTTGTTTTGGGGGTTGTTTGCTTGTGTTATGTTTGAAAGTACTCAGGTCTTTTGCGAATTATTGCGTCGTTCTCTTTAACAGTTCAAGACTTGAGAGCCACCGGCTCCCCACATTCCAATCGAACAGATGATTAAAGCTATTAAATCCTTTGCTCCGGGGGTTGGGCCCGGACCGGACGGTTTGCGTGCTGACTACTTAAAACAAATTATGGGACCTGATGATGACGATACAATTATCCCCCTTTACGGAGATTTCCTTGTGGATGGCCTTGCCCCAGCTTACCTGCGACCCTGGCTAGCTGGAGAACAGTTGATTGGTATCGGTAAGGTTGATGGTGCAGGTATTCCAATACCACTGGACCAAGATGCGCGACCAATTGTTATGGGACTTACGTGGCGCAAAATTGCCTTCAAATGTACCTTGGCTATGGACAAAGCACGTATTCAGGAAAGGCTTGCCCCATCCCAACTCGCAGTAGGTGTACGTTGTGGGGCTGAAATTATGGTACATGCAGCCCGTCACTGGATAGATGCCCACCAAGCCGTCGCGAATTATGTTCTTTTACAAAAAGACATTCGAAATGCTTTCAATGAAGTTCTTCCCTATGAATTTTTGAAGGATGCCTAAGAACATGCACCGTCGTCCGCACGGTTTGCGGCCTTTTGCATGGAACCCCATCCCATTTAATTTATAATGCTATACTTCTACCATGTGCTTTCGGGGGCAACAAGGTTGCCCTATTATGGGACCCCTTTTTTGTTTGACAAGACAACGCATGATCGAAGAAGCTCGTCACAACAGTCTGCGTGGGACCCCAGATTTCGAACCAGCATTTGCCAACGATGCATTTTCCGGAGGGGATGTAGGAAATGTCTGGACGAATTTCCAACAGGAATTAAATTTGGCCGAAAAATACGGGTTGCATATGGATCCTAGCAAATGTACCCTTTATTTTTTGGCGGGGGATCAATTCCGCGGAGACATATCTCGATTTAAGGCACTTGGGGTCAAAATTGTGAGTACCACGGATGTTATGATGTTGAAGGTCCCTGTTAGCGAAGGAACTACTATGTTCCAACCCTTTCACCAACAAAAAATTGATGATTTCCAAGGATTATGCAAATGTTTACTCCAACTCCCCCATGCCCATATAGCCCTTTACCTCATGCGCCAAGGAGGTACGTATAATAAGGTACAATATTGAATATTGGTGCCGCGCGATGCCACCCCATATCCTCGCCCCCCTTTTGCAAGACATCCACGATTACCAAAAACATTTTTTGGATCAATTGGTCGGCAAACCACTTACCCCCTTACAATGCACCCAAGCCAAATTGCCCACTAAGGCGGAGGTCTTAGCCTTATGAATCCTCGACTCGAATTGGGCCTTGACATTGTGCATTTGGCCGACCTTTCATTTTTAGTTTTACTTCAAAAATGTAGATTAGGGATTCAGGCCTTAATCCCTATTTTTCCATGCCCCCAACTCCAGCATTTAGAAACTACGGCAATCCAACACCTTACCAATAATTGCCCCTAACTCGCCACAATCCTTTAAAACCCCCAGGAAGAACTTGATCATACCAAAACCTTCCAATATATCAATACCAAAACCAAAACCAAATTATTGGAACAATCCGACTATCACAACAAGGTGCGTCTTACGGCCTATCGTGCTACAGGGGCAGATGCATGGTTGAAGGCAATCGCTAGACAGAATTAAAATACGTTAATAATAAATGTTGCATTTCGAACCACTCTTTCCATGCGACTTGGTATTGCTAGCTTTGAGACAGGCTTGGCATGTTCTTTCTGCCATATCACCAAAATTTTAACCCCCAAGACCATTATATTATAACTTGTATGAATTACGGAAACATATAATTCATGCATATTTCCTTTGCAATATTGCGTATCACTTTGCCCAATATATATAAACCTAACCCAAATTAGAACCATCAGGTTTACTCCCCAACAATTCCCAACAACACCCTGCGGATATCTTAATTACTGGCCTCCGGATATCCAGATTTTATCCTGGCAAAGATTTTTCCGACTCGCATTGGATTATACTATTATTAGTCCTTTCCAACATCAGACCCAATAGATTGCAGGTTCTTTTCCATTGGGAAATGGAATTCGGTATACTGATTTAAAATACATCCATCTTAATATAAAATAGTAATATAATAACACCAAATCGGATTTGAACCATTAATTATGATATTATCCTGAAGCGGCAACTTTTATTATCTTTAAATGGGATTATTGATCGACATAAAGGCTTATTACTTGGGTCTATTTGGCAGGAATGCCAGATTTATTTAGCCATTGATTTATATCGTGGGCTTTTACGGGGCTTGCAGCAAACAACTAACTAAGGAAGTAGATGATGGAGCCCTGCAGGGGGTTTCCGCGACTTTTCATACAATATTTATTTAATTCCATTAAAAATATGATTTCTACTTGTAGTGGATTGACGTAACTTCGGACAAGCCTTCACTTTGGCCGTCTTTTTTGTCCTCAAGTTCTAGCAGTTGTAGTGTGGGGCCATGGATGCTTGGAGTGTTTCCCTGACCATTAGCGGATTTTTTCTTGGTTGGTGGATCAGGGGATTGGTTCCAGAGAAGGTCGAGTTTCCTCCCTGTCACTGCAATTGCAATTGTTCTCACTCCGCATCCCTGGACAATCCTTCGTGGGGACAGCAGAATTGGGGCATCATTTTGATCACATTCGGAGTGGCGGTTCTGTTAGCTAACACTGCTCTGGCTTGTAAGATCACTTTGACTAGTAAGGGTGAGCAACGTGAGATAGCTGTTTCAGTGAAAGGCAAATCCAAAGGAGTTTACGGGGCTTCTCGGCCTTTTCAAATTACCGGGTGATGGCTTTGAGTGTGGGCGGTTTGGCCTTCATGGATTATGGGGAGATTCCAGCATGCATTCACACACGCCTTATCCTTGCTGAAGTCAATGCTGCTACTTTCGAGTATGTGATTTTGACCCCAGATCTGGATATGTACACTGAGATACTTCATCATTCTAATCCCGACCTTGTGGGTTTTCATTTGCCTGCACCGGGCGGTGGTCCTCCTGCGGGAATTCCCTTGGCACATATCTACAGTTTTGCACCAATGCAAGCTGCTGATTATGGTAGATTTATGGCAGCTGGTAGGGCTGAAGCTATTGCCGAGAGGGCTCGTCGGGGAATTGGACCTGCTGCTGTGGCTGCTCGGCAGCAGCTGGTGGTGCAGTGGTTGCGGCCAGAATTTGGGTCTTGGCTGAGATGGTGGAGGGTTTCAAGATTGGTCAAGAGATGCGACCCCCCCCCAGGGCTTCCTACCCTAGGTGATTTTGGTCTCATGAATGTGCTTGATGGTGGGGGTAACAATAGAGTCGTTTTGATTAAGCAGATTAACCAGGAAGAGGTTGGGGCATTTTGTGAAGAGAGGATTCAGCTAGCAAGATCATCAGAAGCTGTGGAGGGTGATGATGTGTATGCTGCTGAAGACATTCGAACAATGTCCATTCGCTACTTGGCAAATGGGGAGCGCCGCAGGGCTTTCAAAGAATCTGTAGGCGAGATGTCGGTTGTGGATATGGAGGATTTCCCCTATACTCCCCGTACATGCTTGGAATATTTGCAAGCAATATCTACGGTAGCAGCTAGCAGAATCAGTGTATGGTCATCATTTGTCGTGGGTCCAACAGTCGAAGATTCCTGAGGGGGCTCGTGCAATTTATGAAGACCAGGTTCTATCACAGATATTGGATGCTGCTATTAGTTATGATTGTTTGCAAGTTTCAAACTTAGCATGTTTCGAGTTGCTGGTGCGAAGGCGCCAGTTGCTGGCAGAAGCACATTCACATGATCCAATGGCCCCAAATTACCAAGGGGCAGATTACTGGATGGGTAGCAAATACAAGCATGGCGGTGCAATTGTGATCAATGCATTGACAGAACATGTTGCCCGCCGTCCTCAGGCTGACAGTCAGATCTTGAAAGAAAAACGTAAGCTTGAAGAAGCTAAGAAGTTGAAGGGTCCAAAGGCAGCTCCAAAACCACCCAAGGGAGGAGCTGCCGGGGGATCCAGTTAGAGGGTGAGACTGGCTGAGATTGCAGTCGCTCAGCCAGGTTTTTTCTAGGCTGCAAAGTTTTTCTTCTTTTCTCAGTGTGGGAAGCTTGGTGTTGGGTCTATGCCGGTGACTTGGGAGAGCCACGTTTTTCATGCTCCCCGTGAGGGGGACGGGAGGAATCGTGACATCTTCCCTTTGCCTTTTTTGAAGGAGGACCTGGAGATTCGAGACCAAGTTTCTAGATCTGTTGAGAGGAGGCTCAAATCTAGGCATGCTATCAACAAGCGTGTCAACATGGCAGTACATTCTTTGAATTCAATGTTTTTTGGTGGCGGCAAATCTCATATGACGAGGACGGTCGACCATCTATCCGATCTCAATTCGTCACAGCAGGATGCAATGAGGAACATCATTGATCGTGTCCAGCTTATGGGACCGCCTCCACCTGATGCAAGTAGCGCAGGAGCCTTGAGTGCGCTTCGCGCCGCTGGGAGTTCGTACACCGAGCCGGAACCCGGCGTGGGATCGGTTGTTGACATGGATCTCTCGTTGTTATCTCTGCCAAATGGTAAGGTAGCTGGGGTTTCTCTGTTGGACAGCATTGAGGGTCAGACTAAAGAAATGGTTGCGGATTTTGAGAATTTCATGCTTGAGGATGCAGATAAGTGGACCAGTATCGAATCAGAGCTGTTGCATGTGCCGCCATACAATGACAAATTGTTGTCATCGCGTAAAGGTTACCTGGATTTCATTCAACATCTTTTTCGTTGTGGGGTTTTAGGCTTCACTTCAACTTGCAGGGGAAGAGTGGGAGCTTTTTGCGTTTCTAAAAAACCTAAAATTGTGGATGGTAAAGAGGTCAAGCGACAAAGATTGGTGCTTGACTGTAGGCAAACCAATCTACTTTTTAAGAGCCCCGCTTTAACAGAACTGGGAAGTCTCTCTGCTTTGAGTCGATTGTCCTTGGAGAAGGGTGAGGAAATGTGGATCGCTGGTGCAGATATTAAAGACTGTTTTTACGCTGTCAACTGCCCCACAGGAATGTGTGACTTCTTCTGCTTGTCAAGTGATTTATCCTTCAGCGAGGCGATGTTGGTGACGGGTGGGGACCTTGACGTCAGTTTTCAATTTAAGAGGATCATCCCTTGTATCAAAGTTCTTCCTATGGGCTTCAATTGGTCCTTCTATCTCATTCAGGTTTTGCACGAGCAGTCGGTACTCAAGAGCTTGAACATACCACGTTCTTCCATTGTTTTAGAGGGGCACCCACCACCACCTTTGTATGAGAATGAGGTCATATCCATGCCTTATTGTGACAATGTGCATTCCATTGCAACTTCACAGAAGGTTTGCCAAGATGGTTGTGATCAGATTTGTAATACTCTTGAATCGTTGGGTTTTGAACTTCATGAGAAGGAAGAGGCATCCACGTATTTCAAGACTTTGGGCGGTGAGATTGACGGGGTGCGGGGTCTTATCAAGCCCACTTCTACTCGGATGTGGAGAATCAGCATTGCTTTTGAGTACATTGCTAGGGCAAAGGTTTCATATAAGTTGGTACAGAGACTACTGGGGGCACACAATGACAGTGTGTGTTATTAACCGGTGTGGAATGCCAATTTTTCGCAAGCTTTATGATTTTGTGGAGAAGCAAGAAGGGCCTAGAAGACTCAATGCTAGTGAAAGGGAGGAAGCTCTTGTTTTTGTTGGTCTCATCCCCATGTTGGTTGCCGATATGAGAAGACCATGGTCCGACACGTTGTTGGCCACTGATGCGTCACCTGATGGTTATGGCATTTGTGAAAGTCCTGTTGCTGCAGGTGTATCTCGTGCTTTGGGAACTTGGAACGAGAGGTGGCGCTACAGGCGTCTCCCACCTGAGCAGTGGGCTCCTCGCAAACGTGCAACAGGCCGGGATGTTTTCAACGATGTTGTGACAGTGTTGGGAGACGGTGAATCTCTAGGTGATGAATTTGTTGACAATGAAGATTTTCCAGAGGTGCCCAAGCACCTGTTGGATTTTTCGAATTGGAGAACAGCAAAGCTTGGTAAGTGGGGCTTCAAGGATGAGAGCATCACTATCAAGGAAGGAAGAGCTCTTGTTTTAGCAGTTAGAAGGCTTGCTAGATCACGCAAAAATAGGGGCAAAAATCATGTGGTGTTATTGGATAATCTGGCACTTTGTTTTTCAACAACAAAGGGACGAGGGCACAATTTTAGTATGCTACGTATCATGCAACAGATCGGCTCAATTTCTTTGGCTTGCAATTTGGGAATTTTTCCCCGATGGATTCCATCGGAATATAACCCTGCAGATGGCCCATCACGGGGGCAGGTGCGTCCGGGTACTTACACCCCGACATGGAGTGCTGCAGGTGTCTCCAACACAGAGGAGTCCAAAGGTCGTGAAGAAATTGGAGTTGAAGTCAGAAACTCGGTCCTTGAGGCCAAAGAAGGCAGTAGAGAAAACAGTGGTGAAGACGAAAGCAACAAGAGTTTTGCCATCTTCCAGCCAAACTTCAGGGAAGTGTCAAATGGAAAAAAGGTCGGTGCGAAGTGTTTTGAAAGCAGTCGTCAACAAGGAGGACTCGAATCACATGTCCAAACTCGAGATGAAGAGTGTTTCTCAAGAAGTCCAGGGGCAATACGGGGGCTATTTCAATCGGTTCAAGGACTTTTGTCTGGAGAACGAAGTGGGATGGCCGTTAGACGTTTTGGAGGCAGATCACATCATGTGCGACTATCTAGACTATCTCTTCGAAACCAACAGGACTCCCCACGAGGGAGAAAAGTCGGTGGC
Source organism: Breviolum minutum Mf 1.05b.01 (assembly GCA_000507305.1). NCBI lineage: Eukaryota > Dinophyceae > Suessiales > Symbiodiniaceae > Breviolum > Breviolum minutum. Next base: position 15,675 of record DF240224.1, read on the forward strand.
AGCCTTGGAGTTTTTCAGGGTGGAACTGAAAGGCACGTTGATACGCTGCCGAAGAGCAATGAGGGGATGGAAGAAAGTCATGCCCTCACAGAGCAGGTTGCCTCTTCCACGGATTGCAATGATGGGAATTTGCATGGACTTGTTGGCAAGGAATTTTCGAAACATGGCACTGATGACTTTGACGGCATTCGATTGTTATCTTCGCCCAGGAGAAGCCCTAGATTTGAGGGGGTCAAGTGTAGTAGCTCCAGTCCGAGCTGCAGGTCGACAGTACAGGTGGGTCACCCTAGTAATCAGGGAATTCGAAGGACGCCGCCCACACAAAACAGGGGTGTTCGACAATTCAATACCCATCGACAATGCAGACTTGCAGTGGCTTGGTCAAGAGTTGTTGCATCGCAAAAAGGTGTTGAACAAGACCTCAGATCTGATGTTCAATTTCAACATGGAGGAATTTCGAAAGCAGTTCCAAAGATCAGCAACTCTTTTAGGACTGGACGGTTTACACCCCTACCAATTAAGACATGGAGGGGCTACAGAAGATCTCTCTTCGCAAAAGAGGGAGTACAGCGCAGTCAAAAGCCGCGGAAGGTGGAAGACAGATTCCTCAATCCGGAGATACGGCAAGATAGGAAAGGTGCAACAGTTGCTCAACAAGATGTCAGCATCCCAGATTGCGTACTGCAAGTGGGCGGACAAGAATCTGGAGAAGTATTTCAAAGGAGTAGTGGTGCCAAGGAGTGCTTGATGGCTAGCATTGATATTTTTGCTCTTTCCACTCGGCCTCACAAATTTGCCTTGGAAATATTTGCTGGCACTGCACGAATATCACAAGCTGTTTCAACTGATGAACATAAAATGATCCCTATCGATACATGTCTTTTTCCATCTCACAATGTTTTGTGCCCTCGCATTGAGCAAAAAATTTTGACTTGGACTAGAACAGGTTATATATGGTTGGTTTGGTTGGGAATGCCATGTACAACTTTTTCTCGAGCCAGAAAAAACGACGGTTTGGGTCCTGGGCCTTTGAGATCATCCGATTTCATCTGGGGTTTGCCTGGTTTGTCATCTAAAGATCAAAACAAGGTTTCCGAGGGCAATGCTCTTTTCTTTTTCACACTTCGCATTTTACAAGCTTGTTTGCAGTACAATGTTCCATTCGTGTTGGAGAATCCTTTGAGCAGCATGGCGTGGGAACTCCCACCTCTTGTTGATTTCATTGAAACGGCTAATTGCCTTTTATGTGATTTGGATTATTGTTAATTCGGTGAGAGTTGGAAAAAACCAACACGTTTGATGTACAAATATCTGGATATTTCAAGTTTGTCTAAGCGTTGTTGCGGATCCTACAATCGGTGTTCATTTTCCAATCTGCCACACGTGCGTTTGTCAGGCATGGGGCGCAACAATGTATTCATGACGCTGTTGGCGCAGCCATATCCGTGGAAGCTTTGCCGTGACATTGCACATGTGGCCAGGGCACTTCGTGGTTAGGGGTGGTTGTGCAAATTGGTGGTATCTCTCAGCTCGCTGCATTTATTTGTTTGCATCAGATTTTTTGCATCAGGCATTTCGAGATCCCATTTTTGGTGGTATTTCTCAGCTCGCTGCATTTATTTGTTTGCATCTGATTTTTTGCATCAGGCATTTCGAGCTCTCATTTTATTCAGTGGTATCTCTCAGCTCGCTGCATTTCTTTATTTGCATCTGACAGATTTTTTGCATCAGGCATTTCGAGATCCCATTTCAGTCGAGACGACTTTTTCATTTTGCATACCAACTTGTGCCAACTTGGCACATCTGGCCATGAAAAAAAAGGTGCTGGGAGATAGCATGAATATATACCTCCCGTAGGGAATACTAGCTTTTGCGTTCGATCTTTTTTAATCTATTAAACTTATATTTAATTTTCCTTACAATATATAGCCTGTATTATTCGCAATATCCTGAATTAATACATATAATTTTCTTTTCTTTGCATAAATTTTACCATATTTTTCCTTCTAATTATGGAAATTTGGAGGTAAAATTTGGTTGGGGTTTCCTTTTGGAGCCACGGCCTCTGAAA